>PVJA010007000.1:0-70402 GCA_004027025.1 Myocastor coypus
TCTCTGGGTGACTCTCCTTAGACGCACTGCAGTTCATTCATCCCTTTCCTCTGAGGTCCCATAATCTCCTTGACCAGGAAATTTGGGACACCTCTGAGTTATAGGATATTACAGCACAGGTTCTCTTATATCCTGGGTCTTTATTGACCTTGAAGGGCTAGGGCCAAAATATTGGCTATCCTTATAGCCCCTCTTTTTCTCCAATTGTTGGTCTGTTAACTTACATTCTCAACCCTCCAGCAGAAAAGCTTTGTGATACTATTACTCTATAACATAGGTACTGGGCTTATCATCACTGGCTTTCTGAGTATCAAATATCTTTGACTTAGCTTGTAAATGATATTTTCTGTGTCCTTTTTTTTTTTTACTTTTTTGTTTTTTCTTGTTTCAGAACTCCTGCTGTTTATTCACTCATTTTTATGGCCGGATCAGCCCGCTGCAAGGGCAGGGCTGGCGCAGCATGTGGTGCCGGGGATCGAACCGCGGTCCCTGAAGCCGCCCAAGCAGGCGCTTTAGACCACTGAGCCAACCCACCGGGCCCCATAGGCTGTCCTTTAGTAGTCAATAAAAGTAATATTCTTCGTTGGGTCCGGGCTCACTTCGAGAGGGACAAATCTCAGTGAGTACTCTGAACTAAATTCATCGGGTTTCTCTTTGTTCCTTTCAGCACCGACACAGAACATCACAACACTGATATCTATGATACAATCTCCTGCATTAAAAATATTTTAAGGAGCTAATTAAAACAAACCAGTAAGAGGGCCAGCCAAATATCTCAGCAGACTAAAGTGCCTACTTAGCCAGAGCACAGTGGCCGGGGTTCAGTCCTCAGCGTGCTGGCCCCGCGCCAGGGGTGAGATTAAGACTGGGGGTGGTGGCACCTGCCTGCAATCCCAGCAATGGGAGGTCAGGAGAATCACTGTGAGTCCAATCTGTTTAACTTATTTTTTAAATACATTTTAAAAAGAAAAAAAAAAAAAAAAAACAAGAGGGAAATAATGAGAAAAAAATGGAGTAATTGGGAATTAAAAAAGAAAAAGCATTCGAGTCATTTTAAATCAATAATTTTGTACAGCCAAAATGGTAAGAACAAAAAGGACTCAAATTGTCAATCTCAAGAGTACAAAGCAGTAAGAGCACTATGGAATCTACAAAGTTCAAAAGTAATAGAATATTATAAATAACTTTCTGACAACAAATTCAACAATCTCATTAAGTAGCCCACACTAAAAATGTAGCAAATAGTAAAAGTATGCTAAGATAAGTTTATGAACAATTCTGTAGAAATACATCAAGAAATCTAAGTAAAATGGAGAAATTAATGCAAGGAACATACTGCCAACATTAACAGAAAAGGAAATAAAATACTCAGATAGCTCTTATATAATAAGAAAATTGACTTCAAAATCTAAAACCTTTCTCAATAAAAGCTACTTATCGGATTAATAAGTATTTAACTGAGAGAAATAAAGTTGCATTACAGCTCATTCCAGGGAGATAGCTCAGCAGCACCAGAGCTTACCTGGTAAGTACAAGAACCTGAGTTTAATCCCCAGTACCACATACCATGCAGGCCTTGGATGCTGGGTGTGTCACGCCCGCCACAGAAACAGGGCATGGTGGCACATACCTGCAATCCCAGCACCAGAGAGGTTGAGACAGGAGGATCACTATGAGTCAAAGCTGCATAAGGAGACGCTGTAACAAATACAAAATTGAAGAACAAGGACGAGGCAAGTTCAAGGAAGTGAAAATTAAACTGGATTTTCAACTTGATTGGCCTGGGAGCCATTTAGGGAATTAATAAGGCATACTTCATGATGTGTTTAGGCATGTCATACTGACATGAGCATAGAATCTGCACATGGTCCCTTCCTTCCTCTCTGGTACTGCCCCTGTGTTCGGCTTCACACAGCCATGAATTAAGCAGCTTTCCTCCACTGTACACTTCCACCACGACATTTCTAACTTGAAGGCAGCGAGCTATGAACGGAGTTCTCTTAAATCATAAGTCAAAGAAGATATTTCTTTCTCTCAGTTGTGAGTGTTGGGGTTTTATCCCCAGTGTGCCATTCCAGCCCTGCTCCTGGGGCACGCTGACATGGTGATGGAGACTGTGCGTGGTGGTGTGCACCTGTAATTACAGCACTTGGGAGCCTAAAAACAGGAAGGTCACTACCAGTCTGATCTACATAGTGAGATCCTGTAGAGCCTATACACCCTGTCCTAAATGCAGAAAAAAAAAAAAAAAAGGAAAAATATCAATCTGATTTAGGTAAAGAATGCATTATTACAAATCACATATTTGATAAAAATTTATATCCAAAATATTGTAGAAGTTTACACACAGGATATGGATATATTAACACATAAATTTATATACAGAATACATAAAAATTTTATATGCAGAATATGTAAAGACATGCCACAACTCAAAAATAAAAAAAGACAACTCAGTCTTTAAATATGCAACAAACTGAATAGATCATTCATTCAAGAAAATATACAACTGGCTGATGATTAAATTAAAAGGTGGCCAATATCATTAATCATCAAATAAATTTTAAATTAAAATCATAATGAGGTACCGCCTCCACTAGAATGGCTGTAGTCAAAAAGACAGTATCAGATTTTAATAAGGATGCAGAGAAACTGCAGTCCTTGAGAAACGAAGGTGAAGATGTAAAGTAATACAGCCACTTTGGAAAACAGTTTGGCAATATACTGTAGAATTAAAATACGTTTACTAGATGGTTCACTATCTACTTAAATGAATTAAATATATAGTTATTGTCTTGGTTATTTTTCTCTGATTGCTGGGACAAAATACCTAACACCCAAAATTAAGGAAGAAAAGGTTTATTTGGCTCACAGTTAGTGGAAGTTTCAGTCCATACTTGGCTGGCTCCAAGGCAGAGAGAGTGATACATGGCAGAGGGTTGCAGTTCATGGCAGAGGAAAGACAGCAAAAAAGCAAAGGGAGGGGCAGCATATTACCTGCCCCAGGGCACGTGGAGCACTCACACCCATAAACCCAGCATTGGAGCACGAATTAATCACAAACTCTAGAAGCCTGCCCCAATAATTGCGTAAGACTCTGGGGGTAGATAACTAGACACACACTGTAACAGTTATGCAACTAGTTTCTCTTAGCTTGTTGAAAAGAAAATTTTGTGCTAACATCATTTAGAGAAATTTTTATGTCCATATATTATATTCTAAGCAACTACTTTGAATGTAACAAGGAACATATTAACTATTGTTATTCTCCTATAATTTTGTTTTATTTTTCTGCATAAAATGTAGATGAATTTTCACAGCATTATTTATAATAGTTAAAATCTGGAAATAACTCCAAAGTCTATGGACTTGTAAACAGTAAACATAATATAGGATATCCATTCAGAAATGAATCAATACATTTTATAATAAGGTAATCTCAAAAATACTATACTAAGTGAAAAACGTGACTGAAAGCAGAATAGTACTGGAACCAGAAATCAATCTTGAGAGCATAACTGCTAGTAGTCAAAATACCGTAAAGTTGGATCGTGATGGTAGACACAGAATTCTGGAAATACATTATGATTCTTTGAGTCATCTGCTTAGGATGGCTGGATTTTATGTTATGAAAATTATAACCCAACACAAGGAAAAGATGTTTTGAAGGTAAAAATCTCAGAGGGAGAAACTTACATGAGGAAAATATGCTAACAAGAATGCCACAATATTAGTAATGATCCAAACAAATGCAATGCGTATATTAATAAAAAGTTTTCTACTACTTTTCCAAAGTAGGATTTAGATGTTAAATCCTTAATTCCAGCACTACTTTTCCAAAGTAGCATTTAGATGTTAAATCCTTAATTCCAGCACTATTACATTCCAGCTCTTCTGTTTTTTATTTTTTATTTATTTTTTAAAATTTTATTTATTTATTTATTTTTCTTGTTTCAGAACTTTTGTTTATTTATTTTTATGGCCGGCTTAGCCTGCCCTGAGGGCAGGGCTGGCGTAGCATGTGGTACTGGGGATCGAACCATGGTCCCTGCAGCCGCCCAAGCTTTCCTAAGCAGGTGCTTTAGACCACTGAGCAATTCTGCCGGGCCCCTCTTCTGTTTTTTATTCATTGATGTTATTCTTAAAATATTTTTACTGTTTTCCAAAACCATTGCCTCAAGGTTGCTCATATTTCCCCCTGTTCCAGATTTTCTTCATTAATCTTCACAAAGCCTAATGGTAGCAAAAGAGTTCTAGCATTTCTGTTTTAGAAATAGAAAACTAAACTGCACAGAAGTGGAACAAATTTCCCAAACATAACACTAGCAAATTTTTTATTTACGATTCTTGAGCCCAATATCCCCTTAATATATTGCTTTCCTAGTAGTAAATTAGATATATTTTCATTTTAGACAAAAAATATAAAATGAAGCTATTTATTGTTTATCATTTGCTGGTCAGTGAAAAAAATGAGGTGTACTCATATGGACGATGGATATGAAAGCAAATTAAATCACACACTGTTGTGTATGCTGATTTTCTTTGACAGCATAGTAAAGGGAGTACAGACATTGTCAAATGTTCTGTGGTCCAGGGTTGCAAACAGAAGATGATATCGGGAGAACTGACTTGTCTAAAACAGTGGTTCAGTGAGAGAACTTTATCTGTCAGGTCATAATTATTATGGACATCTTTATGGTCCTGCTTGATACGTTAGTAATTCTGCTAATCAAACTCAAAAGGTATCCAACAGATGTGAACAAAGCAGGAAAGACACTCATATGAACACCTGATGACCATCTCTGCCTTCTCCAATGTGTATTCAAAGTTTAGCTTCCTGCTCCTAGGTTCAGCTGAAAGATTAAAAAGAGAGATTATCCACTGAGCATAATCCCTACACACATATTACCTAGTAGTCACGGATTTTACAAGTCATTTAGTTCATTTATTCTATATATAAAAAACAATAATCTAGTAACACAGTTTCCTGATATTCTAGAAAGATGGGATTGGAGAAGGAGGGGATTTGGAAAGTGATAAGATAGAGAAGCTTTATAAGAAAAAACAATCATGTAATTTTTAAATTATCTCTTGATAGAATGAATTGTTTTAAAAAGAAGGGCAGCACAAAGCTCTTATGAATAATCAGTGACGTCTATAATGTTTGAATAGCCATAATTTAGGTGTATTTTTTCCTTCATTAAGGGCATTTAATGGCAATGTATACTTGCATACAATAAAATACAGAAGAATAGGGGAGAGAGTATCTTTTTTTAATGAATTTTTTATTTTACTTTATTTTTTTTTTCTTCTTTCAGAACTTTTGTTTGTTTATTTATTTATTTTTATGGCCAGCTCAGCCTGCCCTGAGGACAGGGCTGGAGCAGCATGTGGTGCTGGGGATTGAACCGCGGTCCCTGCAGCCGCCCAAGCTTTCCTAAGCAGGCGCTTTAGACCACTGAGCCATCCTGCTGGGCCGGGGAGAGAGTGTCTTAAACAATCCAAATTATAAGGATTCATGGGACAGAGAAAAAGAGAGACATGGAGAGGCAAACTACGACTGGATCAATTAGGGTAAGAAATGCTATGCCAAAAATATTGGTTTTCTTGGTTTTTTTGTTCTCTTTAAAATTGATAACCAAATCCCTGCCCCACACCAAACAAAATTCTATTTTGAGAAATTAGTCTTAAAAGGTGACTGAAAAATAAAGACTTTCTATACAAAGAAGAAAAAAACGACAAGTTTTCACTTATTTATCCATTACTCTGACATGAGGACATTCATCAACGCTCTTTCCATTCCACATCACCCAGTCATACTAGTAATATTACTGATGTCTTGTCTGATGTGAGGCAGGCTAAGAGAATTTTGAAATCTGCATGTTACATTAGCAAAACTCCTCCCATGGTATTTGGATTAATTTTGATAGTCATAATTTCCTAGCAAGGAAAGGAATGCCTAACCAGGTGTTTCTAAAATCGTCTTTAGGATGGATTTTACTACATATTCTCTATTCTACCTCAAAATCTATACAAACTAAAGTTCTAAAAGCTTTGGGCTATTCCAGTCCTGATGATCAAGGGTAAATGCCGAATAATTTTCATCCCAGGACACCTCTTTATCAAAAGCCACATATATTCAGAAACACCAACTGATATCCACGAACCCACGTTCCAAACATAAACATGCATAACAATTATTTAAATGGAATTCATCAACTCTTTCTACAATCAGAGTCCTTTGCTAACCTTCCAATTACCATCAGCAGAAGACTCGCCACTCCTCCCAGCTTGATTGCCCTGTATAGTTAATCAAACATTGTCTACTCCTCCTCCTAAACAGACTGGCTTATGAGTGGCCTGCATCAGAATCATCTTGAGCACTTGTTAAAATACGTCTGGCTGTGCCCTGCTCCAGACCAACTGAATCAAGACAACTACACGATCCCTGGAATCTGTGTGTTGGCTCACCTTACCAATGAGTCAAAGTCTCAGAATCATGTGAACGTGGCTTTTCAAATATTCCTGCCACTTTTCCGGTTTGGAAAACTGATAACAGCTATCTGAGAGCTTGTCTCTCCCTCTAATGCCTTTTCTGGCGCATCCTTGTGTAAAATTCTCAATATTCTTCTTCCCATAAATCCTTTCTGCTCAAAAAGTTTTATTAGTTCTCCAATAATTCTATTCATTATAAATCATATTTATAATTATACATCATATTTCAGGACAAATTCACTGATTATGAAAGGACCCCCATTGTGTCTGACCCACTAATATTTCTCACAGGTCCTCTCAAGGTCCATTTGATATGTTCATCACAGGCTGGATTTCAACCTTGTTTTTTACATGCTTGCCCCTTCTTGTCATTTTATTTTATTTTATTTCATTTCATTTCATTTCATTTCATTTTAGGGAAGGGCCTGTAGGGCGCCCAACTTCTCACTACTAGATAGGACTCATAGTGATCCGCCTGTTTACAGACTCCCAAGAGCTGGGATTACAGGCATGTACCACTATGCCACGTCTCAACTGCTGTCTCAGTGTGCCCCCGGGGGTGGGGCCAGCAAGGCAGGCCCGGGGATGGCACCCCTGGCCCCTGCCCCTGCTTGCAGGTATTTTAATCCCTTCTTGTCTTCATACTATTTTTCTGTTATTAGGTTCTCCCTAATTTCTTGAAATCTGATTCATCATTCAAGTTTTGTTTTTCGTTTTTTCTTTTTTTTTTTTTAAGAATTTTTTATTTTATTTTATTTTGTTTCTTGTTTCAGAACTTTGGTTTGTTTATTTATTTATTTTTATGGCCGGCTCAGCCTGCCCTGAGGGATCGAACCATGGTCCCTGAAGCCACCTAAGCTTTCCAGAGCAGACGCATTAGACCACTGAGCCACCCTGCCAGGCCTTGTTTTCTTTTTTCTTTAAAGCAGTCTTGCAATTTTATATCTGGTAACCTGAATAACTAATTTGATGATAGCACCATACAACACAGCAACCATTGTTGAATTCCTATTACTTTGTTTAGTGAAATTTTGTATTGTTTCTAATGCTGTTTTTTTTTTTTCTATCACAACTTTGTAAAAAAAAAAAAAAAAAAAAAGCTAATATAAACACACAATCATCTTCTCTGAAAAAAAAGAAAAAAATCTTAGTACCACTAAGTGATTTAGAATAAATGTACCTAATATATGTGAAATGGCATAGAATTCATCTATAGAAAATAAAGGTTGGGGCTGGGGAGATAGCTCTGCGGCACAAGTGCCTGCCTGGCAAGTGCAAGGTCAGGAGTTTGAACCCCACTCCCGCCAAAAAAAAAAAAAAGAAAATAAAGGTTAATATATGTCCTTAACATGTCCTTAATTCTATTCACTACAGTGTGGTTGTCATGGTTTTTGTTGACATATTATTTTGTATGTAAACTATTTCTGCTAGAACAAGGCTCCCATTTTCATGCAAAAGCCTTTCAGTGCTGTGTGACCACTCCTTCTCATCAACATCTCTGAAGTAGATGCCATATGACAGGCCTAGCAGAGAGTGCCCCATCCCACTGCAGTCTACCTCCAAAGGTACATTTCTACACACCAAGCTGAAGCAATAGGTTCAGGGATAGACACTTCCCCCAAACCCATTAGATCTATATCTCAGAATCTTTTTGGACACCAAGGAAGGGGACACTAATCACTAGGATGGCTGGCTACACCTGTGAAGTAAACTGAAAGATGCCACTAACCTACTTTGCTACCATGTTAGTAAATTTGCCAGCAAAAATTCATCCAACTAAAAGGAAAGTGGAACCTCCAGTAAGGAACAGCCTCACCCTCTTAGCATCATTTTTCTCTTCTCAAGCCATCATGTTTGAAAGCTACCTGCAAATTTTCTACCTAGAGGAGACAGTGAATTTCTTCAGGATTAGTTCCCATTGGTTTTCTGTCACTTTTTTATGAGAGCCTTCACTGACATAGTATTTCCAGGAAGTGGAATGTTACAAGTAGCATTCTTAACATAAAGAGAGAATTGAGTCAACACAGGTGGTAAGCTGAGTGAGACATCCAACTGCCTCCCTTTACTTTGGAGTTAGGTACATCATTGCTTTTCTACCTCTAGTGTCTAATACAGTTGTTAGGGAGTAACATTTTGAAGTAATGCTTGGAAAAAGGAACCTGAGTGAACTGAGGAGGCAGGGAGAGAAGAGAAGTGAAGCAGACATGGAAAAAAGAAAATGTGTTTTGATCGAGAGGATTGTAATGATCAAGATATAAAATGTAGGTATAATTGCTGTATGTTATAAACATACAAAGTAATAATTTAATAAGAAAATAAAAATCAAGTATGTATATGTACTAACTACCTGTGATGAGTGTAATCACTTCATACTGTATTATGTGCTATTACAAAACCAAAATTTTTAAACTTTAAAATTTAGGAAACATAAAAAAAGAAGAAAGTTTGGCCAAGCATGGTGGTCATATATGTAAACCTGGAACTCCAGAAGATCAAGACAAAAAGATCACGAGTTCTAGCCCAGCCAAGATAACTTCGTGATTGATGCCTTGCCATATATATGCTAGGATTTTCTATCTTCTTCCTAATATAAAACTTAACTTTTCTATGAATAATCCTTTTTTAATCTTTTCTATTGTATCTCCGGTTTCCACAGAGATTATTACTTGACTCAAAATGAGCCAATCAAAGCACTCCAATGCCTATTTTTTTCTTCTCTCTTCTTTCTTTATTTCTTTCTTTCTTTCTTTTATGCAGGCTCTCACTACACAGTTCAGACCTGTATTGATCCTCCTGATTTCTACCTTCCTAGTGCTGGGATTATAGGTGAATGCCACCACGCCCAGACTCTGTAATACCTACTAACAATGAAATTTAAGGAGAACATGTGATCTAGGCCAGACCCATCATAACAAGTCCTTAAGACTTCAAATCAAAAGAAAAGAGACCTCTTTTATTGGAACTTGTAGCTAGGACAATAATACAAATATACTTGCTTCTTCAAATACCTAAATGCCATTCAGGAACATATATCCAGATATGAAATTTCACACAGAGGAAAGAAAATATGGTGGATAAGAAAAAAAAAAATACATGACCTGGTACTATTTATCAAAAGATCACTCAGTCAGCTCTACTCCTTAGTTATATGGAGAAACAAATCCATTTTTCTTAAATGGATTTTTACTTAAACTAATTGAGCTGGATTTCACCTGGGTAGTCCTGAGTAACACACTTGAGCAGTTCTCCGGTGGCATTTTGCAAATTTCTTTTTCTTTCTTTTTTTTTTTTTTTTGCAGTAGCAGGGATTGAATTGCAAATTTCTTTGGTTCTTTCATGCACACGGTCCTTCCAACTCAGCAATAATAATCCTTTTCAGGAAGAGACTGTGTCATTTCTTTCATTATTTTTTTTTTCCTCCTTACAGTCCCTACAGAACATTAGAATTAGTTAAATGAAAATTCAGAGTGAAATCGAACAAAGTAATGCAGAAGTATAACAGAAATTCATATCATCTTTTTGTTTTATGACCATATTTAATTAGCGTTCTGAAAAAGTTCTTCAAGATACATCATTCCTGGAAGAATGTTGAAGTAATTCTAAACATATCTGGCCACTAGCAAGTACCTTGGAAGCTTTTGAGAAGTTTTCATCTTTGTGTTAAAGGTCCATTTCAAATGTTATAATTCTTCTTGACACATATGACAGATGCAAAACTCACAAGATACTCAACTAGATAGTAGTAATTACAGCACAAGCACCAGTGTCACATGGCAGTCATTTTCTATGTCTTTAAAATCATATATTTGGATAGTAACATCCGTTGTTCACCCCTCATTCCTTTGTTATGATGAGAACTATTTATTGCTATGACTCTGTTCCCTTTATTTTTGGTTTAATTATTATAATTAATATCAAAAGGGTCTTATGTCAAATATTAGTAATCATCATAAGAGCACAAATTGTCCAATTTTGATTTCCAACCCACATATTGCTGGAAAAGAAAACACATTAGAACAGAATAACTTAAGATCTAATATATGCCCAGCTTTTTATTTTCTTTTCTGTTTCTCTGAGACAAAAACATACTTCCAAGATCAGAATCCTAAAAGAACATGATCAGAATGCTGAACTATTTCTGTTTTTATTTTTTTCATATAGAAACTGAAGAATGATTTTTAGGTTGGATATTCTATTAGTTGGGGGTCACCAGTAGGAGAAAGAATTCACAGGCGACCACTCAAAGAAATTTTGATAAAGAGACTTTCAAATGGCAAGCAGTACTGGGTCAGAAAGTGAACAAAAGAGGTAAAAGCACCCAGAGGCCAACAATAGTGAACAATATCATCCCTGGAATATCTAATGGAAACACACGAAATGCCAACTGAGCCCTTGAAACCTGGAGTCGCAGGGGAGGGGCCCCCTAAGAAAGCTGCAGTGACAGAGCACTCACCAGGGATGGCTCAGCAGAGGCTCTGCCTCCTTTCATCCTCTTTCTTTGGTGAAATCCAACTAGACACAGCCAAGAAGGACACCCAGAAAGAAAAGTAATTCATAGGGGTCACTCTTTTAGGGCATGAGAACTAAGTAAAGTAAAACTATGCCAAGGTGGAGAACTGAAGATGGCTAGAGATAGAATAAAAGCAGACACATGTTCAGTAGAGTCTTGATCTATGGGAATCTCCAAGGAGAAAGAATTGATAGTTCAAAATTTTCCCACAATGCTTCATTTCGATCTGACCTTTTTTGTCATGGTGATATAGCTACATATGCTTGGAAAGAACTGTAATCTGTGAAGGATGCCCAACTATAGAGCTCAATGACGTTTTCAAAAACTCCATCAAGATATTGTTTAACTCCCTTTCATAGCATACAACAGGCTTCCAGTGAAATGCCTTCAGAATCGTCCAGTCATGGGCTCTGCACGAATTTGTCACTAGAGGAACTTAGCAGTCACCTTAGCAGTCAAGAATGAGGCTGTTGGTTGTCACACTCATGGGGTTGGTTTTCAAATGTTTTCCTGTTCATGCTATACTTCCTTGGCCTCTGCTTACATCTTCCTGGCCTTCTTTCCTGGACAACTACTACCAACCAGGTGAACCACTCACTCCCTGCACTGTGTTACATAGGTTATCATACTGGCTTCACTCCCCACCACTTCATTGCAACAGTTTTCGCTAGGATAGAATTTATTCACACCTGTTCCCAAAATTTAATTTTACTCACTGGTCTATCTTTGGTGCTATCAGTGTCCCTTTTTGATGGAACAATGAGATGAGATGAGACATGAGTCTTTTATGTACTTTAGTATCTATTTTAGTCTGTGTAGACTCCTATTACAAAATATTGCAGAGTAACTAGCTTGCAGATTGCAGAAATTTACTTACGATTCTATAGACTGGGAAGTTCAAATTCAAGACTTTGACAAATTCAGTGTCTGGTAAGGTTTGCCCTAGACACCCAATAGCACCTTTTCACTGTTCCCTCCCACTAGAGGAAAAACAGGAGAGCATCCCCCGGTCTCAATGGTTGCTTTCATGCAGCAACTCCATTGGCTTAAGGAGGCCCCAAGTAGTGCCAAAGACATCTTTTCTGGCTATGTGTGGGGCTGTTTCTAGAAAACTTTGGCATTTGAATCCAGAGGCTGTGTGAAGAGTGGACTTGATCAGTGTAGGTGGGCAATCTACAGCAAACTCAAAAAGAAGAAAAAGGTGAAGGAAGGACAAATTCACTTTTCTGCACTGGACCAACCATGCTCTTTGGCCTTGAGATGTTCGCACCCCTTTTGCTTGTTTTTCCCAGACTCTTAGACTCTAGAACTTGCACTAGAGTCCCTCTAGTTCCAAAGTTTTCAAATGTAGTGTGAATTACACCAGCAGGTTTCCTGACTTTCCAGCTTGCTGTGGCATTTTGTAGATATATTAACACCCATAATTCCATGAATCAATTCTGATTTCCATAAGGAATTTATATATAAAATGTTAAAATGTTGATGTAGTCTCCCTATCAACTCTATTTCTCTGGAAAACTATACCATAAGGGCTATCTGCCTTCATGGCATAATTATGCCCCAAAGTCAAAGCCTCATTTTGTAATCCTGTCTCCATAAGAGCTAAAGTTTCAGAGTTAGAATTTTAGAAAGACAGACTTTGAGACTATAGTTGTAATCAACTCCCTTTCTACCCTTGTATTTTGAAAAATGATTCTGATTTTGTTTTTAACATTACTATCTTTACTGCTCTATTTTTGCAAAAGTAAAATATTTGCTTCATTTAAATCAGTGTGCTAGCTATTTACATTTTCCCTTTCAAAATAAAATACTCTACCCTATGGTAAGGTTTAGACAACATCCTATTAGATCCACAAGTCTGAGTCTCACTTGTCTGTGCCCAGGAATCTTTAGGGATTTGTTTTTCACTCAGTTCAATTCATAAAACATTTACTCAACATTATGTGACAGACACCGAACGTTACCCTTAAATCACATGTATTTTAGAGATCACGCAGGTAATGTTTAGTAGAATAGTAGTATGAGGTAGTTTCCTTGAAGTGTAGAAGCAGAAAAAACAACAACAACCAGGAACCTGCAGGAGAAATGATAAAATGAAAAGAAGATAGGCATGGCTAGCCGATGAGCTCTTCCTCTGGAACTTTCTTTAAATTCAAGTAGTGTTCTTACTTGCTGTATTACACTGCCCTAGCATTTTCATACTCTCCACAGATCATATTGCTGGATCTACAGTAATAAACAAAATAATTCTTCTGACATAATGAGTCAGAGAAGAAATATATGAGGTAGGAAGGACAGAGACTATGATGAGAAATAACAACGCCATGGCCCCAAGGTTTACAAACTGCTTCCTAGGGTTTGCATTACAGCAATTTTCACTCACTTTGAAGGTTTCTCAAGGGCAAAGAATGTTTTCCTTTCCTAGCAAACAATTCCACTTGCAGCAGAAATAAGGTGTAGAGTGTACATCCAGACACCAAAGCTAATAAAGCAAACCTGATAAGAGCAGGTTTGGAATTGAATCTCTTCCAAATTATCTTGTTCTGTCCACTGTAGAAGAAGTGCTTAGTGTATTTGTCACACATTAGTAGACTACGCATGCAGATCTCATCAGTAAAGAAAACACAGCTTTAAATGAATCGCAGGAATATGAGAGTGAAAGAAAAACATTGATAAAAGTCCATTTTTCCCTCACTGTTTTACATTAGTAAGGAAAAGGTTTTGACCACTCTGTTCATTTCATATAAACAAGAGGAATGAAGACACCTACCAGTTAACACCACTAAAGTTCTCTAAGATGTATCTTAAAAGACAATTCTAAAGTGAATGTTACTATTGGCAAAGACCATGTCACTTTTTGGCAGTATCCCTGGAGAGCTGTCAAGATAGCCACGTTAAAGCATATCACACTCTACTCCACGAAACACCGAAAATTAAACTTGAGCCAAGATTAACTTATGATGAGACGAGCCGGGCGTGGTGGCACACACTTGTAATCTCAGCACTTGGGAGGCTGAGGCAGGAGGATCAGTGCGAGTTCGAGACCAGTCTGGGCTACAAAAGTGAGTTTAGGGCCAGCCTGAACTGCATAGTGAGACCCTGTCTCAAAAGGACAAAAAAAAAAAAAAAAAAGCTTATGATGAGAAAAGCAACTATGATGAACCAAAAATTGCCAAATCACTGGAAATACTGCCTAACAGACATACTTGCCATAGAACTACTAGTAGTAAAGCAAAATAAAACAAAAAATCAAGAATTATGGCTGGCCAAATAGCTGAACTAGCCAAATAGCTCAGTGGATTAAGGCACCTGCAAGCAGGTGCAGGGGCCAGATGTTCGATCCCCGGGCCTCCTGGGTTGGCCCTGTCCCTGGGGCACACTGAGACAGCAATTGAGACTGGGCCTGGTGGAGCATGCCTGTAATCCCAGCTCTTGGGTCACTGTAAAGAAGAGTAGTAGTAGTACTACTACTGATCTAGTACTGATCTAGTAGTGAGGCCCTGAACATCCTGTTGACACTTCCCTAAAATAAAATTTAAAAAAAGAATTAAACCAATTTTGAACAAGAATAAAAACTACAGATTTTTAATCTTCTTTATTTTAGATGACATATTAGGCTACTACTTCATAAAGTATTCTTGTTTTCCTTGTACTTAAGAACTATTTGTAAAATCACGCATATATAGAAGTCTGCTGTGTTATCACTGAAGAAAACTGAACATTTAGGATCACATCACTGAAGAATCCCCTTTACCTTTTTGTGTTCTCAAGACCTTTATCAAATCAGGGAACATTATAAGCTCACAAGGACCAGAATCATCTACGGGACACTGGGCATAGGTCAAACGAGACTCATCAATGGAAGCTGCTTTCCTGCCAGTATGTTCTCAACTCTTCCATGAATGATGGGCACACAATAGCACAAAGCATGCTAATAATGTCACTGCAGCATAATGTACTCAGTAAATCCCTCACACTGCAAGCTGGGTTCTGGACAAGGCAGTACCCACTGCCACAGTCCAGCCTATCACTACTGAATGTTTTGAGTTCTTCCTGGACATTTCCTGGTGCTGTGTCCCACCACCCCGAGACTGATGATTAAATAGCCTGGCCTGCTGCTACAGGACACCCACCACTGGACTCTGCTTTCTCCCTGTACGTCTCAGTCCACCCCATCCTTTCTTGTTGACACTTCCATAAACATTCTCTCTCACAAGCTGTCTCTAGGTATGTGTCTTCTTCAGTCTCTTAGCAACCTCCTCCACCACCTCAGCATTCCTGCACTTCTGCAAAGACACCACTGATTTTTTACTAAGCAGGCTTCACACTGACATTTTCTTCCAAAAGAAGCATAGTGACAAGCTATTATTTAACATCTCCTGCTACAAATGCCCAATACAACAAAACATTTTCCCATACATCTTTAAGCAACAAACCTAAGTAAAACCAAACTAAATTAAACAGCAAACTAAACTGAAATATACTGCAGCTGCTATTTTTCACCAGGAATAATGAAAGATATTTCAAAGACTGGTAACACCTAGTGTTGGGGCAGATGTGAGAAAACATGTCGCCCAGAATTTGCCCTGGAAAAGGAAAAAGGGGACGGAGAGGTAGGAATGAGTATACATGGGGAAACCCAAGCATTTCCACTGTTCTTGAAGAGCCACATTTCTAGAACTTTATCTAAAGTAAATGACCACCAACGGGGTCCAGTGTCTAATGTCGTAACATCGTTTATGATTACAACGCCTTACTTGGCATAAGAAGCAAGGCAGCTCTGCAGACCTCTCCTTGAAGGGCGTGTGAGTCCCTGCATGCCACCATCATTACTTCAGTGGCTCTCCAAGGCTCCACCTCCTCACGCCATCACATTAGGATTTATACTTCAACACAGGAAATTGGACAAGAGGCAATAGAAACATGGAGACGATAGCAATGAGGTGATATGAAGGATGCAGGACATGCAGTACACTCTGTTTGGTTTCTGTACACAGCATTATGAGCAGGGGCACAGGAGTTACACTTGCGCATAAGGAGGTAGAAACTGCCACTCCATGACATTCTGTCCATAATACAGTGGGAATAAAAATAACCAGTTTCTTGTGTCCTCTCTGCATCAGAGCATTCTGGCTTTCCATCTCTAATCTCTAATCTACAGAGAAAGATAATGCTCCATGAGAGTGAAATTATTGCCTAAAATTACACAACTGGGGGGACCCGGCAGGATGGCTCAGTGGTCTAAAGCGCCTGCTTAGGAAAGCTTAGGTGGCTGCAGGGACCACGATTCGATCCCCGGCACCACATGCTGCACCAGCCCTGCCCTCAGGGCAAGTTGAGCCAGCCATAAAAATAAATAAATAAACAAACAAAAGTTCTGAAACAAGAAAAAAAAATAAATAAATAGAATTTTAAAATTCTTTGAAAAAAAAATAAAGAAAATCACACAACTGGGTAGGGGGAGTGAGATAGCTTAGTAAGATAAGCACCTGCCTGCTGGGAACTACAAGGTCCAGTACCAAACCCCAGTACAAAAAAAAAAAAAAAAAAAAAAAAAAATCATACAAATGGGTTGGGAAGATAGCTCAGTGTTCTACGTTCCTTCTTGGCAAGAACAAAGACCTGGGTTTGATGCCTGGTACCACATGCTGTGCTATCCCTGGAACTCCAGGTGCTCTGTGCCAGCCACCAAATCCCAAAGTGGTGGTAGGCACCTATAATCCCAGCACTGGGGAGGCTGAGACAGGAGGATAACTAGGAGTCTGAACTGTGTAGTAAGACCCTGTATCAAATAAATTAATGACTAAAAGATTTTTAAAATAAAACATATAAAAGCACACACCTAGCAAATGCTAAAGTTGAGTTACAATTACGCCTTCAGTGAAAAGTCTTTCCATGATGTATCCCTTTTATTCCTATGATCTACTCCAAAGGCATCAAGACCCTGATTCCATGACCCTTTTAATAATCTACCTTGCATGAATTAGGTCTTGCAACAAGACTTGTACTGCTTTTTTACCTTGTATTCTCATCAAATTATTAATCTTGGAAATAGATGAGTATCTATTGTTATGATTTCTGTCTAGATGCCCCCCCCCAAAGCCTCATGCAGTTTTAGATGGGACTTTTGCAGGGGTAGCTAAATCTAGAGTGTGTGCCTGACTCATGGCTCAATGCTAGGATCAAGGATGTGCTGGGAAGAAGCGTGGGTGATTGCTGGATCAGTCCACTGATTGGACAGGCACTTCCCTGCTCCTGGTGGACTACAAGGGACAGACAGACACTGTCGTTCCTGTCTCCACTGTTGCTTTTGCTGTCTTCTGTTGCCATGGACGGCTGCCCCTCTGCCATGGGCTGCACTGCCTGGGCATGAGATGCCTTCCTCCTTTAACTTTGCGTGTCAGGTGTTTTATCTCCACAACAAGAAAAAAGTAGCTAAGGCACCTATAATATTTCTGTTCTCCAGAAAACTTGAATTTATGGTCTGGTAAAAATCCTACAATGTTATAATGCATGTTGATCAGCATAGTAGTTCCTCCTTAAATTTACCTTAGCCGCATCATTCAAGATCAAACCAAATCCCATTTACCTTTCTCTTCCTATGCATTTAACTTTATAGTCACCACAAATTCTTTCTTTGCTACTTTTCTTGACCTTATCTGAAATTTCTTCATTACCTTGATTCTCCTTGGTACATATTTCTTTACAAACTTTGTTTTTTGCTACATAGATTTGGGCCAATACTTCACACGGTATTTTAACACATCACATTTTAATCTTTCAATGAGCTTAACTTAAGGGAAGGTGGCCGTAAAACGTTCATAAAATAATTTTGAGTGAGCTGTGGAGATAGCTCCGTGGTCTAAGGGCCTATCTAGGTAAACTCAAGGACCCCAGTGCAATCCCCAGTACCCATGCTGTGCTGGCCCCACCCTGGGCACCTAGCCAGCCACCAAAACTGGGGGTAGTGGCTCATATCTGTAAACTCAGCACTAGGGAAGCTGAGTCAGGATAACCGCTATGAGTCTGAGCTGCATAGTGAGACCCTATACTAAATACATAAAATTTAAAAAAAAATTTTGAGTAAATACATGAAACAGTCCAATCCAGTATCCCATGTGATTATGATTCTACAATCAATACAAAATGTAATAAAAGTCCCTTTGCATTTAAACTACATGGAACCATATTTTTGACATTGAGTTTGTGTTTTGTATATTTAACTATTACAGCTGAACATGAAGAACATTTCTGAAATATTATTGAAAATTGGTTACTTTTTCTGTGCTGCTAGCTATTTTTTCAAAAATTCAAATAAAATTTATAGAAACTTTTTACATGCAGAAACTTTCTTCTTCCCTGAAATACTCATTTAATATTGACAGCACTGTCTTAAAAACAGATTCACCTTGAATTTTTTCAGGTTCATATTGAGCTAGAATAGGAGAGATGCCATTCAGCCTTCACCTCAGAGGTGGGGTGGGGGAACAGGAAGCAGAAGAATCTCACATTCCTTCAAAATTTGACCTTAGGCATTATACAATTGCACAACTAGGCAAATGTCAGAATTGCTACAAGTTATTACAACTGAAATGTCCCTTTTCAGGGCCTATGTCCTTCCTGTAGTCACTGAAGAATCAAAAACATTTTGGTTCATAGAATCTCCTCTTGTTTTTTTCTTTAGTACAGGGTCTACAGGGTCTCGCTACGTAGATTGGACCTGTAGTGAGTCTCCCGTTTTCAGCCTCCCAAGACCTGGTACAGGAGCACACACCATGCTCACTCTCAGTTGCCATCTCAGTGCACCCCAAGGGTAGGGCTAGCATAGCACACCAGGAATCAAACCCCGGCTCCTGCATCTGCCTAAGCAGGTGCTTTAATCTGCTGAACTAAGATTCATAGAATCTTAAGAGGGGCCCGTCAGGATGGCTCAGTGGTCTAAAGCACCTGCAGGCGGCTGTAGGGACCACGGTTTGATCCCTAGCAGCACATGCTGCGCCAGCCCTCCCCTCAGGGCAGGCTGAGCCGGCCATAAAAATAAATAAATAAACATAGAATCTTAAGAAATATTGCCCTCCTGCTACCCACAAGTATTTTGCAAGCAGACTGTACAACAACTCAGTTAAATGCACATAAATAAATTTGTACACAGTGTGTAACAGTTGTAAGTGCAGTCTTCCATACGATCACTGTGTGCCATTATTTCCTTAGTTCAGATACCATGATGAACAATTTCAATGTTATGAGACAACATGTTCATTAGCCTCAGAGAGATGCTTTCTATCAGTAGGTCAAAAGGTTTTCTTTCCTTCTTATGGGCTTCAGCATCTTGTATGATAAACACCCTCTCATCACCACTGAGTTCAAGGTGATTTTAGGCAGAACTATAAAGTTAACATTAGAATTATGATTTTATGATTTCAAAGATTAATTTATCCTTCTTACCAAATGAAAGAAGTGTCTAGCTGACTAACCACATTTCTACCTTAAAAGCTGATTTCCTAAGAGTAATGTCACTTATCCCCAGTAGACTCTATCAATAGATGATGATGCACAAATAGTGAAGATTATAGAAGTCTCATCTAAGATGACATAGGGAAGATAAATATAAATTCAGGCAACATATGAAATAGGCAATCACTTCAAACTTCATCTCCCAGACTATGATTCACTGTACCTTTTTCAAATTTGGGCTCAATAATCCTTTCTTCTTTATTGAGTTACAGAAGCTGCTAGAGTCAAGTTTGTGTGTGCCCAAAATTCATATGGTGAAACCTAATTATCAGTTCATAGTCTTGGGACATAGGACCTTTGAGAGATAATTATGTCATGAAGGTAGAATCTTCATGAGTAGGACAAATGACATTATAAAAGTGGCCCAAGAAAACTTATTTGCCTCTCAGCATTCTAGAAAATTCCATCAAGGAAACACAGAGTGATCACTCAGCAGCAGGCACTGAATCTGCTGCCACCTTCATCCCAGGCTCCCCAGTCCCCAGAACTGTGATCAATCAATTTCTATTGTTTATACATTATTCAGTCTATAGTATTTTTTAATGTTTATTTATTGTATTTATCTACTTATGGCCAGCTCAGCCTGCCCAGGGGGTGGGACTGGCGCAGCATGTGGTGCTGGGAATTGAACCGTGGTCCCTGCAGTTGCTCAAGCTTGCCTGTGTAGGCACTTTAGACAGCTGAACCATCTCGCCGGCCCAGTCTATAGTATTTTGATAGCAGCCCAGACTAAGTGAAAAGCATCAATGGCTGTGTAAAGACTGGGCTCAGGTGAGACTTCCTAACACATAAAAGTTCTTCACCAGCATCAAGAAGGAAAAGTATATGCCAAAGAGAAGGAAAGAAAGAAAAAGAGACACAAAGAGAAGAGTTTGTTTCATCAAGGAGTCTGACACTATAATAATAAGCCTGACTCACCTGAAGCATATCAAATTCTCTCTCTCTCTCTTTTTTTTTTTTTTTTTTTTTTTTTTGAGACAGGGTGTCACCATGCAGTTCAGGCTGGCCTTGAGCTCACTTTTGTAGCCCAAGCTGGTCTGGAACTCACACTGATCCTCCTGCCTCAGCCTCCCGAGTGTGGGGATTACAGGCGTGCACCACCACACCCGGCTTCTTTACTTTGTTTTGTTGTTGCTGTTTTGTTTTGTTTTTTTTGTTTTGGGGGACCGAGGTTCGAACTCACAGCCTTGCACTTGCCAGGCAGGCACTTGTGTCACTCAAATTCTTAATGAGTAAAATATAATCACTTAAGTATTTATAGTTGTAAGCATGGTGATGGACAGGACTGACTGCTCCTTGCTGTGTGCAGAGTCACACTGCCAAATGGTTGCAACCTCTGAAATGCTGAGACTTGGAGTTCCATCTGTTAAAAGAACACATTCCAGCTCATCTTTGACCCTCAGGACTAAAACAAACTCAACACAGATGTGCAAGTACATTCTTGGGTGTTTATGAATGACCTCAGATTAGAGCTAGAAAACAAGAGAGCCTCTCTTCCTGAATAATACTGTCAACCCTGTGCAGTCCAGGATTTCATTGCTTTAAGTTGGTAGACTCTGTAAATGACAAGAGGAAGAATCGGACAGTGCGCTGCATATTATCTGCATCACTAATCAGAAAATAGGATTTCCATTTAACTTAGTACAAGAATTAAAATAATTCTACCACCTTTGCAGACACACAAAGTGCTCTGAAATTCTGCCACCTTGTGGGACTTTGAAAATATAACAGGGATTCAGTATAAAATTTCATGTCTGTTGTAATTCAAAATGTTTGCGCAATTGTAAGCATGCATGAACACAGCTTCTCTAATGACATATATATAACATGCCCAAAAAATTGAATTTCCTTTTTTCTCATTATATATCCCACGTGAAGACAAAGTTTAGTTACCTTTCATCTTATTTGCCTGAACCAAGCAGATCCATAATTTGAAATAAGTTAAACATGGCAGAAACTTGAGACAACACACAACATTGTTCCCTATTTGTTATTACATATAGAAGTAATAAGGTCTATTTTAGAAATAAGTGCTTTGATTCATGTGTTAGGTTTCTGATTGCTGAGATACCACATCCAACACAGAACTGAAAGCAGGAGAGGTTTGATTTGGTTCATGGTTCAGGGGGCTCAGTCAGCTGGCTCCAAGGCAGAAGCAACATGGAAGAAGATCGTTTCATGGCAACCAGAAAACAAAGAGCTAGGGAGCACCTGCAGGAGGAGATGTACCTTCCCATGAATGCCCTCAGTGACACACCTCTCCCTACCAAGCCCCACCTCCTCACAGCTCCTCTATGGTAGCTATAGACTAAGCAGCTCCATCCGCTTAATCCACCCTATGATTCAATCACTTTGTAAAAGTCTTCACTCCTGAACATACAAGCCTTTGGGCAGCATTCTAGCTCTAAACCACAATGTATTATTTGGATTTTTTGTAGCAAAACAACTCAAAACTAGTATACATTTTTGTATTATTCATTGGATCATTCTATACTTCTTGCCCTGTTTCTCCCCATGCAATTTATTAAATTCATTAAATTTTTACCCAGGCATTGTATTTTTATATAAACCTCTTTTTTTAGCTAAGTACTAAGATCCATCCTGTATGTTTCAGATCTGAAACCCTTAAAACTATATGCTCATTTATTCCAACATCCGTTACTCAAGATACTATTTTTAGAGGCCGTGCTTCAGATACATTAAGCGTGCAATCTGCAGACTGCTTGCCCGTGACATAGCAGTACAGGAGAGATGGACAGCAGTCCTGCCTCACAAGAATTTACTCTATCACAGCAACACCTTGTAAGGGGCATGGGAAAGAATGGCTTCTTGAGTTTGCTCAAGAACTATACTCTGTGTGGTCTCTTGAGTGGGCAGTATAGTAAGTTCTGGGTGAAATTAACTTAAAGTCAAATCCAATTGGTAGGGTCAGAAGATCAAATACAAGCAAATGTAATGCACTGCAGGAATAAAGATAAAAGATGAGATGTAGATCTTTCAAGAGACATCTTTAAAGGGAGCAAAAGGATAGAATTTCACAAAAGGATGATATGGACTAGATAAATTTGCCTTAAAGATCTCTGTACTGCAAACTTGCTGTCCCTGGTGATCCTACTGGGAGGTACTAGAATCTTGTGGTGACTCAGTAGGTCACTGGGGTACAGCTTTTGAAGGGCTTGTATGATCTCAGATGCTCTTTCTTTTGCATTTTTTGGTTCCTGGCCATATGGTGAGCAGTTAGCTAGTCCAAGGCTTCTCAGTATGGTGCACTACTTCAGTAGGTAGAAGAAGGGATTCCCTCACAACTGCCCAGGCTTAGACCAGAACCTGGAGGACATAAAGCAAATGCATGGTTTTCTTTATGCATTCATTATCTCAGGCATTTGCTTACGATAATGGGAAGCTAGCACACAGAATTAAAGATGAGAACTGCCTATATATTCATTCAGACTCTAAAATGGTATTTTGTTCATATTAGCTGCCAAAAATAAATTTAATTAAATTTTGAAATTAAAACAAAAACTTCATAAATGTAGTAGCTTATTTTCCCCCTCACATTAAAGTTTTCATTAAATGTCTTCCCTCTTAAAGAAAACTTCAGACATTCCTCAAATCAGCTTATGTTTCTTTAAAACTGTTTAGTATTTAATGAAGTATATTTTCAAACATACATTAATTAATTAAACTAATAATAACATCCTATTATCCTACATGATCTGAACCTAACATAGGACACCATATATGTGAGAGAAGAGAAACTTAAGCAAGATTTAAACATAGCCAACAAGCCCTACATAAATAACAGACTGAAGCATCAATGAATGTGTTGATTTCAAAGCAGAGTCAACACTCTTCCAGACCAGAGGAGCCATCCTGGTGAGGAGACTCAGGAGTCTAGATCTATCCATCAAAAGGATAAAGGAGACCACTGGGCTTTCACTTTAAGAAAGATTAAAAAGCAGCGATTCCTTCCTTGCCCTCCTAGTTACTTCTACAAGCCTATATACACAAAGGCTTAGGAAAGACCTGATACATAGTCCGTGCCAAAGAACTTCTTTCTGTATGTTACTAATGTATACATGAATCCTAACCAGAGGTTTGGAAATGTACAGGATTGGAAGAGCCAGAAGACCCAGAAACAGGAGGACAAGTGTGGTGGATTATCTAATGGGCAGCTTGCAACACCCAGCTAAACTGGGTGTTGCATGTGGAAGGCCCACCTGAGGATTGTTGCCTACAGCATAAAAGCATAACTAACTGGAGGGGAAGCTGTACGCTGTTACTTCTCCTTGAAAAGCCTGTCATTCTGGTTTTCATAATATGAACTCAGCATTGGAATAGCTCAAGTCCTCTCTGTTACTGAGATTGGCTGCAGTTTTTTGTTTGTTTGTTTGTTTGTTTGTTTGTTTTTTTGGAGGGGGCTCAGGTTCTTACCTTGAGCATCCTACCCCTGGTTCTTACTGGAGCTACCCAGCTCCAGTTCAGGTCCTTCAGCCTGCTGGCACAGATCAGCATCCTTCTGCCACAGACCTTCGAGCTTCTGCCACTGACCTCAGGGCCTTCCCAGTGCAGATTCTTGATACAGATTTGCATGAGACATTTCCAAGGCCTCCAGGACTCCAGCTGGACTCATGGGGGACACTAGTGTGGGCTGTAGGTCTTCAATGTCACTGCTCCAAGACATTGCCATTGGAATCACACCCTCAGCTGGATTCCTTGGTTCTCCAGTACATGGACTGAGGGGGCCTGGGAGATAGCTCCATGGTACAAGTGCCTGTCTGGCAAGTGCAAGTTCGTGATTTTGAACCCCGGTCCCACCAGAAAAAAAGAAAATCCAGTACATGGACCGATCTCCCGCACTTTTTTGCACTTGACTCTGTGGGTGAATGTTACTAAATCATCTTATGAATTATGTGTTCTATATTAAACCGTTTCCCTTATAAGCCCTGACTACAGCAGCAAGTACTTTAAAATAATTATTTTAATACTGTGAACTTGTATTAATTTATCTTTTTCAGATCATACGGAATCTGTAGTCTGATATATAGAAACTCAAGATTTGATAATTTTTGTTTTCTTCTCTGACTATAAGTAAATAAATAAAATAGAATAAATGTCATTATAGATGAATTGCAAGTTTCTGTATTTTTGTGATTAAAAGAAAAAAAAATTCTTTGGAATAAGCCATTAGTTAAAGCAGATAAATAATTTGAAATTCAGTGGAGGAAGTAAAAAATATTTATGCAAAGTTGCTAAGAAGGAGGTATCAAATTAATTTCTCTGTCACATTCATAGTTACTGTTGGTTTCTTTTCTCCCCTAAGATGTCTGTAAAATCCATACTAATGACCCACACTTGTGCCTCTCAGGGACAAAGCCAGGAGTAAATGGCAAAGAAGCAGCTGCAAGCCCCTAGGGCAGTGTAGAGACAGGAAGGAAAGGCTAGTGCCCTTGGTCTGGCAAAGCTGAGCCAAAGCCCTGGGCCAACACCCTGCACCCTCAAAGGATGCCAATACCAGCTGCACTTTAAAGCACCCTGGCTAGAATAGCAGCCTCCTCGGAGCAGGCAAAGGGCATGTCAACAGAAAGTGGGGTTCAGGCCACCAGCGAGTACCACTTGCCTGGGATTATTCAACAGAAGGCTCAAAAATATTTTGTGAAAACAGAGAATTTAGTCCTAGGGTTTCTTTTTTTATTATTTTTTCCTTTTTTCCTAAACAATTAGCAGTCACAGATGATATATGACATGCTCACCATGTAACATGCATCTTTACATTCACTGATTGACTTAATTTTCCTAACAGTCTATGAGGTAGGGTTTTTGTTTTTATTTTTACGTGTGTGTGTGTGTGTGTGTGTGTGTGTGTGTGTGGCCAGTTCAACTCACCCTTGGGGGCAGGGCTGGCACAGCATGTGGTAATAGGGATCAAACTGTAGTCCCTGCTGTTGCCTAAGCAGGTGCTTTAGACCACTGAGTTATCTATCTGGCCCTGAAGTAGTTATTTTCATTCCTTGTTTATAGGTGAAGTAACTGGGAGTACAGAAATTAAGTAACTGGTCCAAGGGTTTGTGGCATATAAAATCAACTGGAGAGCTACAGTTAGAACCTCTCATTTCTAGAATTTGCCATCATAAACTGGTAGTTTTTAGATTTCCTATAATCTTTTAACTTCCACACATTATTGTCTTCTTTCGTCTTAGCTACTTACTATGACTTGTGTCTAGCTGTCCCCCCAAAGCATCATGCAATCATGGGGTGGCGACACCTAGAGCTTGAGACTAACTCGTGATCCACGGATTATGGGTCTTAGTATGGCTGGGATTACAGGTGTGTTACACACGGCCTGAGGTGGAGAGCCTGAATGTAATATGAGACAGTGACAGAGAGAGGGGGAGAGAGGAGAGACAGACAGACAGACAGACAGACAGACAGAGACAGAGAGAGACAGAGGCAGAGACAGAGACAGAGACGGAGAGACAGATTCTCTATTGCCATTGTTGCTGATCTGCTGCCCTGAACTTTGTCCTGTGCCCCTCAGCCTTGGAGCCAGCCAAGTTTGGACTGAAACCTCCAGCAACTGTGAGCTAAATAAGCCTTTTCTTCCTTCATTTTGAGTGTCAGGTATTTGTCCAGAAACAAAAGAAAAGTGAGACACTACTACACATTCTGCTATAGATTCCAAAATAGAACAAGCACCATACACCCATAAACACATGCACACACAACACACACCTAACTACTAACCAGTTAATTAGGCCCAACCCCAGGTCTTATTCGTGCTAGGCAAACGCCCCACAATGTCCTATGTCTGTATTTGGCAAAATGTGAGCCATGTAATGTTCATAACCTAAAGGGAAATTTCAAGACAGTCCCACCAAAGGGAGAGTCTGAATTTTCTCTGGAGGACTTGGCAAAAACCCTAACACTTAGATTTATTTTTATGTTTCTGTTCATAAGCTATAAAATGCTTTTTAAGTGTCTCCTTAATTTTGCTCTAACACGGAGCAGCAGGGAAGTGTTTCACCTCTTTAGAGTCACTTGAAAAACTCACCAAAGCAAGTTTAAGAAACAAACCAAAAGAGTGGTCTGAGTCCCGCCTGTCTCCCTTCAAAGGCATCAGAGGCCATGCAGTGTGCTGACAGGACATGCGTCATCCCACAGAACTTCACAGCAGCATCTCAAACTGTACATTACTCTGTGACCAGGAAGAAAAAGAAAAAGAGGGAAAAGGAAAAAATATTAAATAGCATTTCCCTGGCTTCTCACATATCTTTATAGTATGAATTCTTATAAGCCTGCTGAGATATCAAAGCAAACAATATGTGCAGGGCTTTATCTTACAGGATAAAAGAGAACAGTGTTGGGGTAGGGGAGAGCCTTCTAAAAAATACTTCTCATCTTCATGCTATGAACTCTGAAGAAACATCTGATTCCTTGTAGGATCTTCAAAAAATCATGAAGCAAAGATGTATGTTCACCTGAGGTGAAATCCTTTACCTAAGGATTTAAATTCATCTAGTCCTTTTTAATTTTCTTGAAAAGAGGCACTCCTAATGGGCCTGTCAGCTGCTGCAGTGTTAACTAAAAATAAAAATTTCTCTAACTAAATAAATTTTTCCTTTGCCTGCAAATTATGTTCCCTATCCATCCCCTACTCCTCTTTCAATTCCCGGTGGAGATGGAGAATAACTGCACATAACCCTTTTCATAATTCCCTTTCAAATGCATGAAAACTATGATGAATCTCTTCTTGCTTAATAAAAATATCCTTCAATCTATGGTCTTTTTCATAAACCTTTATAAAATGTGCTTAACTACATGTCATCTTCTTGATTTTCTCTCAGTTCTTTAGAAATCTAAAGACCAACATTAGAGCAATTCACTAATAGATAAGGAAAAAGTTACATCTGGCCCTCTATTACCTACTGTTTCTGATAGCTTTTAAAAGCAAACAGTTAATTATCCATTAATTTTAAAATTATGGTTCTTGCTAAGTGACTCACTCATCTTACCCAGTTTTGGAGAGGGTACTTTAAGATTTTATAACAAAATTAATTTAAAATATCAGTACTGCCATAAACCATACTGTTCCCTAAAAGAATTTATTTTCATTTGGTGAAACATTAATCTGATTAATTTTGTCATATGCAGAATTTTATATCATCTTCCAAAGTATCTGAAACATAATCAAACTAATGCCACTTACAGTTTAGTGAAAATAATATCAATCGTCTCATCTGTAGAATTATAAAAGCTGAGACATGAAATAGCCCGTTAGAGGCAACGGGACCAAATCTTTCACCCTGTAAATAAAAATGGAAGATAAAGGGGAAATTGTCCTGCCCAGCTCTTGGTAGTGCAGGCATGCTTCCCAAGCTCAATTCTTGCAATGTGATGTCACTTCTCATCTGCTATACAGCCATTCTTGCTCAAGGCTCCATGAAAAATATTCTGTGTCATGTTCTCTTACACATCCTTTGCTGTGCTTTTGAGGTACAGGAGAAACTTTCCCCTTTCTCTGCCTGTCTTTTCCTAGTCAACCTCTGTCCATGAATTCATTAAGCAGTGTTCTTTGAGTTAGTCAATAAATGCCATGCCAATGAGTGATATAGTAAATCAATACCAGTGTAATAAAAATATATGCTAAGTGGTTCCCAGACCTTTCCACCTTTTCCACCGAAGTCCGAGTGCACAGCCTTGACAATAAACATGTCCAAAATGCTGACAGGTAGAGCAATCTGAGAGCTAAGCACTCGGGAAGATGTGCCTGGGGCTGAGGGTGCTTGGATAGAAGCTTGAATGAAGACAAATCAAGGAGAACATACAACTGTGCTGCGGGGTTGTCTGGCATCAAAGAGAAGCTCTGCCCCTTTAAGAGCTCCTGGTTCTCTCTAGATTAAAAGTCTCGGGGTCCTTATTGTTTAGATCACATCATGTTAGCAATTAAGATAAAAATTAATGTGTATGTATGATGTATACTTGCATGAAATAGAAAAAAAAGAAAAGAAATAGAAACACATGTCTAAAGAAGTATGCTTGTTTTTGTCCTTTTTAATGTATTTTAGTAGAGGATCTACAAGGTCGCACTGCATAAATTGGATTCATAATGATTCTCGTGTTTATAGCCTCCCAAGTGCTGGGATCAAAGGTGCACACCACCACACCTAGTCTCAATCTCTGTCTCAGTGCCACGGGGGCGAGGCTGGCACAGAATGCCAGGGGTCGAACACTGGATGCTGCTCTCTGCCTAAGCAGGTTCTGGGCAGCCCTAAGGAAATGTCTTTCAATGCTAAGTTTTGATATACCAGGAAACTACTCATTTAATAAACAGATATTTAGGAACTACATCATGCGCTACCTTTTTCCTTCTAGTGCTAGAGACAATCGACACGATAATTTGGTTGATATTTTTGTTGCATTCATCAGCCACATGTGCTTTCTGACACTAGTGCCCTGTATATATGTGTAATTTGCTCTCTTGTACCAACAGCCTTACTAAAAACAACTGATTAAAGAAAACATTGGTTGTCCTCTATAATCATGTATATGCACAGCTAGAAATACACCAGCTGTTTACATGATTAAGCATCTGAAATACCATCATGGGATCATGAAAAATTCAATGAGGTGATTTAGTTCTATTTCTAATGCTACATAGATGAGTTCCATTTCTTATTGTTGTCACCACTTAGATTATGTATATCTTATGTTTCACATGTTACCATATAGTATCAATCATTATTTAGCAAGGTATGTCATCTCATTTTATGCAATATTAAAATATTTTCTTAGTTGCAAATAGTGCTCTTTAAAAATATGAAGCAGGAGCCTATGAGATGGCTCAGTGGTCTAAAGCACCTGCTTAGGCAAGCTTAGGCAACCGCAGGGACCACAGTTCAATCCCCAGCACCACATGCCATACCAGCCCCAACCCTAGGGCAGGCTGAGCCAGCCATAACACAAATAAAGTTAGAAAAAACAAACAAACAAGCATGAAGCAGGCTATGAAGAAGACCTCCATTTATAATTTATTTCTGTTCAAACAATTTATCCTTGTTCTTGACCCTTTATAGCATGTGAAAAATTTGATAAAATAATTGAGACAGAGACTCCCAAGGAGCCTTTGCTCTGTAGCCCACTATGACTACTATTTCATTCAGCGTAGGCTCTTCTCCAAATAAAGTTCCAGACATGGAGATGCAGCCAATCCCCAAATCACTGTGTCACTGCCCAGAGCCACCATCCAGGTATTAGAATTGTGCATGAATAGCTCTGCCCTCAGAAGCACAGTGAGGCATCAAAATGACACTGGCTGCCATGCACTTACTATGTGATAGAGGCTATGATGTCCATTTCTTCTGGTTTGTGTCTAGGTGTCCCCAGTGCCTCACGCAGTCATAGGGCGAGCTTCTAGAGTTTGTGATTAATTCATGATGCAATGCTGCGATTATGAGGATGAGTGCTACACCCACCCCAGGGCAGAGAGCCTGACGGCAGTATAAGAAAAGAAAAGAGACCTACCCTCTGCCACTGCTATTTTCCACTCCCATGAACTGCCACCCATGTGCCACTTTGCCTTAGGACCAGCCTAGTATGGACTGAAACCTTCATGAAGTGTGAGCAAAATAAACCTTGCCTGCCTTAATTTTGGACATTGGATATTTTGAAAAGTAACTGAGACATCATTACTTGAGCAAGTCAGAGACACTGAAAAGCACTCAAAATATGAGGCTGCAGGAGGAAAATGAGGTTTCAGTGCTGTGTCTCTGTCCTCACCTCATCACTACCTGGAAAAGCAAAGCGAAGCAAAACGAAACAAAATGAAACGAAACGAAATGAAACGAAATGAAACGAAATGAAACGAAACGAAAAGAAAAGAAAAGAAAAGAAAGAGAAAAGGCATTCTGACCTCAAGATTTCTCTTCAGGCAATCTTGAGGGTACTAAAGTGACAGTCTTCAGAAATTAATTCTTTTTTTTTTTTGTCTTTTTGAGACAGGGTCTCGCTATGCAGTTGAGGCTGACCTTGAGGTCACTTTTGTAGCCCAGGCTGGTCTCAAACTCGCACCAATCCTCCTGCCTCAGCCTCCCAAGTGCTGGGATTACAGGCGTGAGCCACCACGCCCGGCTTAGAAATTAATTCTTTGGGGCAATAATTTTACTGCCCCTGTACTTGTCATGAAGTGAAACATATACAAATTTCTTACTCAGTCTTTACAGTAAGATCATTAAGACAGGAATTGTTATCCTTATTTTACAGATAAGGAACGAAGTGAACTTGTCAACTACCTTTAATAAAACCAATGGCAGAGCAAGGTCTGCTGCTCTTTCTCCACAACGTCACACTGCTGTGTGTATAACTATAATAAGGTGTATAATGCCAGGGGATGGTGCCACTCATTAATCCTACACATTGAACAATGCAGACAAATGCTTTGGTTGTGCTCTTTTTGAGAATATGCAATTGAGATAAAAAGTATTCCACTCCACTTATGTGGCAAAAAGTAATTGCATATAGTGTGTATAATTTATATATATATAGTGTGTGTATATTTATATATATATATATATATAGTGTGTGTGTGTGTGTATAATTTTACATGAAATAAGAAACTTCAGTTGCACATAATGTTCTATCACTTAATCACAACACAATAAACAAGAAGCCAAAGAGACATTAAAGTAATGACTAGAGCACTCGGACTTCTGTGTAACAAGACAGTGACTTAAGTAGGAAATTTTTAATGACAGCTTCAATTGAAATTGTCCAATGTCAGCCTCAGGTGCCTTGATATGTAGTACAAAAATATTACAATATTCTTAAGAATACTTCTGAGACAGAGATGGCCAAATAGCTCAGAGGATTAAAGCACCTGCATGCAGATACAGGGGCGAGGGGCGGAGGGGTGGTGGTAAATCCCAAGGCCTACTGTGCCAGCCCTGCTCCTGGGGCCCACTGAGATGGCAGTTGAGACTGGGTGTGGTGGCACACGCCTGTGATCCCAGCTCTTGGGACGCTGTAAACAGGCCAATCACTACGAGTCTGATCTAGTAGTGAGACACTGAACACTCCGTAGATCCTTCCCTAAAGTATGAAAACTAAATAAATAAGAATACTTTTGAGGAATGCCTGCTCCGCCAGGGACAGAGCAGTTCGCTGAGAAGTCTAACAATTACCTGGGCGCATTTGCTGGCTGTGATCACTCACAGAGCGCACCTTTCAGTCTCCCTGTGCCTCCCCTGCTAAGCTGTAGCACACCCCCTCATGGAGAGACTATGTGCACTGGATGAGTCTGAGTTTCAGGTGGATCACTTTAAAACCAAAATAGAGGGCCCAGCAGGATGGCTTAGTGGTCTAAAGCGCCTGCTTAGGAAAGCTTGGGTGTCTGCAGGGACCGCGGTTCGATCCCCGACAGCACATGCTGCGCCAGCCCTGTGCTCAGGGCAGGCTGAGCCGGCCATAAAAATAAATAAATAAACAAACAAACAAAAGTTCTGAAACAAGAAAAGAAATAAAAATAAAATAAAATAATGAAACCTAAATAGGCATGGAATGCATGAAGAATAGGCTCTGATTTTTGTGTCTTGTCTGACTTTTTTTCCCAAAAGTAGGCAGAACTTACTGATAGAAAAAAAAGCTTCTCTCTGAAAGGGACAGAAAGGAACCCAGGGGTGGGTTACCTGCCAACTCTGCTTCTCAAGGGTATTTACTGAGGAAAGCCAGAAAGGGAGGTTAGCTTAAGGTGAGAATTAGTCAATGAAAGTACAAGTACAGTGGCTTAGGTAATAGTGATCCAATGGTAGATCACAGGATAGGTGTGATTTGGGAGAGAACCCTGGTCAACCAAGAAGCATACAAGTGTAGTCACTTGGGTAATATTGATTAAATGGGAATCAAGTGGGGAAATGAGTCCCATGTCAAGTGTGTGTGGTATGCACAAGGACTGTCCTGGAAGGAGTAGGTCAGGGAGGTTTAGTGCTCCATCCCAGGTGATTGGTGCCCGCGTAGAATATCAGTTACTGCTGTTATTATCAGAAATAGAAGACTGAGTAGATCTTTTTCTTAAAGCCCGGACTTCAGTGAATGGACCCTCAGCCATAGTTGTCTTCCACATTAACCTCTCAAGGCCCAGCCCCATCTGACTGCCTGTAATATTTCTTTTTTTTTTTTTATTTTTTTTTTTTTTTTCTTGTTTCAGAACTTTTGTTTGTTTATTCACTCACTTTTATGGCCGGCTCAGCTTGTCCTGAGGGCAGGGCTGGCGCAGCATGTGGTGCCGGGGATCGAACTGTGGTCCCTGAAGCTGCCCAAGCTTTCCCAAGAAGGCGCTTTAGACCACTGAGCCATCCCACTGGGCCCAACTGCCTATAATATTTCTCTCTATCTTAGCTATCCAGAATATTTTCCTCTCTGAAGAAGTCCCCCTTAACTTCCATGAGGAGCACAGGACAAAGTCCAATCCAGCTACTTGTGGCTGACAAGGGCATAGTTGCGATCAGCAGTCAGAAATACTCCACCGAGAGTCTATCAAAAGGCACAGGCACAGGTGTTCTTGCGTGGGGAGGCTGCCCAGCTTCAAGTCTAGCGTCAATGGGGATTAAGCAAAAGGAAGCTGGGGAAATACGTCCTCTGCGTTAAGTGTGACAGCTGCTCTAAGGGCATTTGCTGGCTGCCTGCGTAAATATTGTTTCTCAAACTTTTATAAGGGATAGGTAAAAGCCTGAGTGAGATTATTTCTTAGTGCTTTATATATTTACTGTAAAAGTTTTTAACTTCACAGAATTACCACTTCCACATATTATCAAAGAATTTTTTTTTCCTACAGATACAAATGAAAACTAGACCTAGGATAAGAGGAAAAGTCAGAGATCTTCCCTTAGGCTAAATGTGCTTTGTTCCTGTAAATGTGGTATTTTGGAAACAGCTCCTTCTGGTTTCACCCAGAAGTAGGTGTCTCACCTTCAGCTTCACAAGAGAAACTTGCCCAGAAGACTAAGCCAGGGCATAGCCTTTACGTATGTTCTCACAGAAGCACAGAATTGCAGTGTCTCATCTGACCCAGAGACAGGGTATACATCTCTCATCTAAGATGACTCCCCTGCCTTTGGTGTTGGCAAACACTCATCGTGAAATATTTTCCTCTCACGCTCAAAGTGAGTTGCAGAGAGTTTGCTCCTGAGTCATCCTTTTAGGGCTGGAAGGGTGAGAACCAGGAAGCCCAAGAGCTAAGATTGCCTCCTCACCAGTGGAAAATCTGACCAGAAAGGAAACTGGAGCAGAACAAGCTTGACCTTTCCTCTAGAGTGGAGAGGAGGAATAGCCAGTCTGTGTCAGTGAAACCTATTTTCCAAGTCTTGAGAACAGCCCCTAACCAAGCATCCTTTAGTTGGTGAAAGGATTCCCATGTTTCCTTATGTAGACATGCATATTTTCTAGGTATGGAACAGATTTTATCTTCAAAAAAAAAAAAAAAAGACCCATTTTATAAGAAAGACCTTCAGGGAACACTCTAATACTTCATTGTCCTAGCACTGCTACCTAAGATATTGAACCACAACAGTCAATAACATCAAAGGAACAGTAGTAAGTTCATCAATATATCCAAAACCAGAGGTATTGTCCATTAATAAAAGCATTAAAACCTTAAAACCTTGTCGTGTTCTTAACTTAAATATATCATCTGTCTCGATACTCTTCTCTAGTTGCTGGAACAAAATATTCAACACCAAGATGAAGGAACGAAAGGTTTATTTAGCTCACGGTCAGTGGAGGTTTCAATCTGTACTCAGCTGGCTTCAAGGCAGAGTGGTGCATGGGATAGAGAGCAATAGTTCATGGAAGCGGGAAAAGAGCAACGCAAAGGGGGTGGCAGCAGCTCGGGCAGCTAGCTAGCCTCTCTCCCCTCCTCATGCTGTAGTGCAAATTACCTGCCCAATGCTGGGTGCAGCACCCACACCCACAATAGTCAATCACAAACTCCAGAAGCCACCCCATGACTGCATGAGGATTTGGGAGCAGTTAGACACAAACCATACCTTCATCATTCCTATAAAACTATGTAAGACACAAAGCATAAACAGTAGGCAACACGGTAACATCATACAAATTCAAATTGCCTAAGCGAGTCACAGTCCAGGATCTATGACATAACAGTGAACTCTTACTTCCATCCAATTATCTCAAGGAAAGGCCTCCAAACGATCTAGAGAAAACTCCCAACCTGCTAGATGTTCAAAATGTAGAGTGCGTGTCCTCTAAAATCAAGGAAGGAGTTCTAGGGACAATGGAGGAAGTAGGAAAAATTTATTGAGAGAAAGACAGTTCTGTCTAGTCTAAGAGGGACAGAAGGGGGTATGGAAAGTGGTTGCCCCTATTGTCTGGGTTTTTTTTTTAATTTTTATTTTATATACTTATTTATTTTTGTATTTTAAGCAAGGGTCTATTAGGTTTTCAGGGTCTCATTACTAGATAGTACTCATAGTGACCCTCCTATTTACAGCCTCTGAAGAGCTGGGATTACAGATGCGCACCACCACACCCAGTCTCAATTGCCATCTCAGTGCGTCCCAGGGTAGGGCCAGCACTACAGGTAGGGATCAAACCCATAGACCCTATGCCTGCTTACAGACCCTTTAATCCACTGAGCTATTTGGCCTGCCCAGTTGTTTTTTTTTTTTTTTTTTTTTTTTAATATGTTCTTCATTACAAGTCCTACCAGAAAAACAGCAACACTTTTACAGCAAAAATGTATTTCTGATATATTTAGAATAACAAAATCCTTAAACCAATATTTCATCAGAGCTCTCACAATATTAATAGAGATGGAAAACAAGCCCCAAAGAGGAGGGGAAACTTGAACTTCACATTGCTTTTCCATAAAGCCTCAGAATTATTGATGTGCTAAACCATTTGAGCTTTAAAAATGATTTCAGCATCTTTGCATTTCACGTGAATATTTAGAATGCTCCAAACATTGTTATGATTAGTTTTCAAAATGAAACCATGAGTTTAATTAGAAATTTAATCATTCTTATTTCAAGATAGCGTAGACTTTTTTTTTTTTTTTTTTTACCTTTTAGGTACTGCTTATGATTAGTATTTTTCCTACTCACTTTTTATAAAATATTTTATAAGTTATCAACATCTTAAATAAACAGACTGCTTTTCTAATTTTACTACATGACACTAATTACAAAATAAATTTTTCATTTCTTAATTTTTTGCCATTTTTGTTCACCCTCTGGTTACTGTATTATAATTAATTCTGCCTTTCTTTCTCTAATAGACTTATGTGTATTATCATATATATTAAATTTTCATTTCTGCAACTTTTTCATTTTTATTGCTTTGCATAGTGACAATGTGCATTTCATTAGAAACATGCAATCCCTTAGCTGTGACCAAGGCAAACCTTTAGAATAACATACATGTTCTTACTATTTTATTACAGGAGTCCCTATTCCACTCTAAAATGATGCAGTTTGGATCTTCTTAATTTAGGATATGAAAATGAGATTTAAGAATTCCAATTCTTATGATGGATCCAATAATAAGCAGGTCTTTCTATTTTTCAACCTTCTTCCACTCTAATTTAAAATGCAGTCATCCATTTTTGTCAATGTGATGTTTAACTTAGATAATTAACACAATATGCAGCACTGAAATTTTTATCTGAAAGTAATAAGCTCTGTGATAACAGGCAGTAGCAAAATACTCTATTGTTATTCTAGTTTCTTTGGCAGGCTCCACCTCTCCAGAGATGCTTTGGTGCATAATACAACAACGCAAAAGTCAACACTCAAGAAATACAGAGCAAATAAATGTAGTGGAGCAGGGCAGGGAATAGCGAAGCTGAACAGGTGAATTTTCTTCCCAAATAAAATTGCATATTGTTATAGTGCATTCCTTTGTCTCTCTTGAATTTTGGTAACATTCTTCTAGTTTGTCCAAAATTATGTTTTTGCTTGTTTGTTTTGTCTTTTGCCAGGACTGAGGTTCGAACTCCCAACCTTGCACTTGTCAGGCAGGCGCTGTGCCACGGAGCTATGTCCCCAGCCCTCAGTTTGTCCAAAATTAATGTCACCTCTTTGGGGACTCTTGTGGTGATGGCATCATCCAAGCATGCTCTGTGTTTGATTTGGTTTGGTTTAGTTTGGTTTGGTTTGGTTGGATGACAGCAAAGAATGGTTAGTATGGGCTAACAGTTAAGGCAGACCCAATGGGCCTCCTCTGTGAGCACAAAAAGAAAGACATGCAGGGCTGAGGGTGTGTTACAGGTCCCAGGGGAAGCTGATGCACCTGTGATCTACAGCTAACAGAAAAGGAGAAATGGAAGCATTGTGGAAATGTTGGCTGGAAGCTGCAGTGTTAATTAACCATCGCATAACCAGGCTACTTAGAAGCAGTCTAGCAACACAACACAAAACAAGACAAGGCTAATAATCAGATTTGTTCACTAATTCCTTCTGCTAAGTGTTAACTGACATCCATAAAAATTATTCTCTTCTGTTTGGAATGATTTCTACTTCTCTACCCAAAGTTAAGGCCACCTTGCAAGAAAGAGTACACACACTCAAAATGATCCACAACTGGACACCGGAGATGTTCTTCAGTCAGCAGTGATGGCAAACTTCAAACTGCAAAACGTCAACTTTAGACCACCTTTGTTCTCTTCAATATTCTGATCATCAAAATGATTTCAAGTGGGCCCTTCTCCTCACCCTCTTGCATTCTAACTACACTCTTCTCTCATTCTCTGCCTCGGTCTTTCCCTTGCTTTATTGCTCTATAAATGTTCTCATTCTTACACCCAACTCGGTCTTGATGAATCCAGTCCTCTCAGCTCCATGAAAATAAAAATCTTGTCTATTATTTCACCACAGAATGAAGTAGTAGAGTATATACAACCTAATCTGTAAGCTCTACTATCCCTTCACTTATGCACACACCAAAAAGACATCTTTTTAAGCACAGCACTCTCAACGGCTTAGAAATTAATTTTTTCTGAAGCATTTTACTTGAAATTTTGTAGTTGGCAACACATAGAATTTCATGATGTCCTGCTCTAATCCCTGTTGTACTGCTTAATTATGCTTTCACTGCCTGTCAAGGTCCTCAAGAAGAAAATTTTCATCTTTCACTCTTGTTTCATTGGTTGCTAGATACATACTTGAAATACAACAGACACTCAGTATATGCTTATCAGATGCATGAAACGAAAATCACAGGGGCTCTTATGGTATGATGTCATTGCTCCCAGCAAAACAGTACAGGAAGTGTGCTGCGGAAGTGGAATTATATCTCACACTATATCTACATCCCTGCTTTTCAGACAGTTTGAGATTAGAGCTTGTCAAAGACAGGATGATGCCACTACCCTGCAGTTACTCACACCTTATCCCAGAACCTTACAGAATGTTAATGTACCTAGCAAATGCAGCTGTTAACATGAAATCCAGAGTAAGGAATCTAAAATGAATTTAAAAAGCCAGAATATTCCAGGTGGGTCCAATTTCCTCTCACAGTCCTTAAGAGAGAATCTTTCCGGTCATAGAGAGACAACAACAGAAGCAAGATCAGAAGTATGCTGTGCTGATGGCCCTGAGAAGGAACAGAAGAGGGCTAAGTCAGATCTTTTAGACTCTCTAAGGTGGGGAAGTCAGAAGGGATCCTCACCAGAGCCTCAAGAAAGGAAATGTAGCCTTCTCAATACCTCGACTTTAGTCCAGCGTCCTGTAGCATAAAAACTTTTAATTTTTCATCTTTTTGAGCCATCATATTTGAGATTATTTGTTTTACTAACAAAGGAAACTAACATAAATCCTAAGGCTGCCTCCCTAGAGGCACCCCTAATGACTTCAAAGCCAGCCATGATGGAGCAAGTCTACAATCTTAGCACTTGGGAAGCTGAGGCAGGAGAATTGTCATGAATTTGAGGGCAACTTCTGCTGCATAGAGAGTTCCAGTTCAGCCTGAACTACCTAGCAAAATCCTGACTCAAATTATCAAATAAACAAATTGAAACAACCTCAAAGGTGTTTTTCATGAGACAGTCCAACTAATCGCATCAATATTGTTAGAAGCATTTTTTGGTAAAAATCTCAGCATATTGAACAACAAATTCACAGGTTGACTGAACTCTTTCCTGCAAATATCTTTACCTATATAAAGGTACTTATCCCACATGCCACGCTGGCCCCACCACCCCCTGGTGCACTGAGCCTGTGACCGAGTCCAGGCATGGTGGCCCATACTTGTAATACCAGCACTGGGGATGATGAAAACAGGAAGATCACTGTGAGCTGCATAGTGAGACCCTGTACCAATTAAAGCAGAAAGAAAAAAAAAAAAAAAAAAGATACTTACATTGAAATTTATTCAGACAAAATATTGTTGAAACCTGCTCAGAGATTTAGAATAAAATTTGTATTATTCTATCTTCCTTTTAGTATCAACTATACAATATTTCTGTTTCAATGTAAAGAGTATACTAAAAACATGCATGAGATGTATAACCTATGAAATTCTATCACCTTTGTTCAGATTAAAGTTTTCTAGTTTTTCCTTATATATCAAACAGAATGTACACTGATTTTGATATTGTGTGGAATCTCATCAATAAAGGAAGCTTCATACTATTATTATTATTATTATTATTATTATTATTATTATTATTTTATCATTATGTCAACTTTACAGTTAGCTTGCTCTTAGTAATATCAACTTCCAAGGCTAGACATGTAGCTCAGGAATATAGTGCTTGCCTAGCAAGCGTGAGGCCCTGAGTTCAATTCCCAGTACAAAAACAAAAAAAATAGTAATATTGTTTCTAAATAATATTGTAATACAAAGTTTTATGAGAATAGCTGCCAACTAATTATCTCCCTGTAATTAACATTGCCATTAAAATCAAACCTGAGTCAGTTATTCAAAGTTCATAGGAGCCAAGTATTCTCTATTGAAGTTTGTGTGATAGATAATATTCTATTCAAAACAAATAACACTTCTGCGAAAAGATTTACATGGGCAATGCCTAGTTACTCAACTACCAGCAGTCACCATTATGGTAGGTATCTTTTAAATACCCATTTGGTGAATACAAAGCAAAATATAGGACAAAGATTACATTCCAGGCCTTTTTTTTTTTTTTGTACATGGTCTCACTGCACAGCTCAAACTCGTGATGATCCTATTTTCAGTCTCCCTAGCTCTGCGGTTACAGGTGTGTACCACCACACTGGGACTCGATGGCCAGCTCAGCATGCCCTGGGGGCAGAGCTAGCGCTACATGCATTACCAGGGATCAAACTCCGCTCCCTGCGCTTTCCTAAGCAGGCGCTTTAGTCCACTGAGCTAGCTTACCAGTCCTTCAAAAATCTGAAATCCACAAAATACAACTATTCGGGAAAACTGGAGACCAAATTTCTTGCCCCATTCTGCTTGAAGGTTCATAGAAGCATGGGTGCCACAAACATGAGGATGCCAGAGGTCTGGGCTCTGCATTTTTGTACATGATATAGCAGCTCCTCAGTCAGCAGTAAATACAAAGTGAGTTCGTGCTTGCCCCTACCTCAGCCACAGATTCACTCTGCATAAACTGAACTAACAAGATCTATACCTGAGATCTTAAGCGTATTTGGGTTGGGAGAAAGGTTTAGCCTTAGATCAGAAATGTAAGAGAAAATCAACACGTTCCATGGAGACCTACAGCCTCCCTTCTCTTTTCTACCTCACACATTCTCTTTAGGGAGTGACTTTAAGGAAGAGAAAATATCCCTCCAAATATTGCTGCTACCATGGTAAAAATGTCAGCATTCTAGATGCAAAAATTTAGAATTAAATTCATTAGTCCAAAGAATTTAGTTCTCTTTATGGATATTTCAGCCACCATTTTGGTGAATCAAGAGCAAGATCGTCAAAACTTTATGTAAATATCCCAAAATAAAAGGATATCAAGACAAATCCGGACGTTGTGGTACATGTCTGTAATCCCAGCACTGGGGAGACTGAAAACAAGAGGACAACTGAGAAGTGAGACCCTGTACCAAATACATAAAAATAAAAAACATAAAAAGATATCAAAAGAAATAATTTTTAGTATTGACTACCTCTTAAGAATCAAAGGCAGTGAGGGGTGCAGAAGGCTTACTTTGTGTTTTCATATGAAACACTGTATTCTTTGGATATTATTTCAGCAAGCATTTGTTAATTTATTATATACATATATATGTATATATATATATATATAATACATATACATATATATATATATATGAATTAATTCCAGTAGCCTAAGAAACATGCTTTTACTCTCTTATCTGGTGACAATGGCACAGAGAAGCAGGACAAACTTCAGGTAAGATTCTTCTCCATATTTCTAAGGTTTCCTCTTTACATTATTAGAATCTACGGTGTCACAGAGATCTATTTACTCAAAAGCCACCCCATTCAGTTCTTGGCTAATACATAACATACTTGTTAGTATACTGTATGTTCTTTCTTTGTGTGGTAGGTGGTGTCAGAGACAGTTTGTAAAAGTTCTGCCCTCCAGACAGATTTGATTCAGCTTGATTAGCTTCATGATTGGTTGTCAAAAGACAAAACAAAGATAAAAAGTATAACTTGACTTGCTGCATGGTAAACAGAGTAATCAAATTATGCCATCCAATCATGCAACATTTTTCTCTATGAACATGGAAAGTTCCACCGTAGAATAACCAGATTAGCCACCAGAGGGGACCAGACCTCCCAGGCTATTTATTATGAGTCTGAGTTGATGTTTACTAATAGCATTGGCATTATAAAAAACCATGAAATATTAGACCATTATACTGATTGGGTTTAGTAAACCTTTTAAAACATTTTAACCTGCCAAGTGAATTTGCATATCCATACAAATAAAGCATGCACATTTTATAATTTTATATATTCTGAATACTAACAATTTGACTTTTAGATTCCTTTTATGAGAATACATTAACAGCTATAATAATTAAATAAAAAGCATAAGAGTCAAACAAAAGACTTTCTTTTCTAACAATGTCATAAGTGGACAGAAGAGGAGCGGGCTCACTAGTGGTGTGTCATGGAGCCAAGGTCCCCCTTGGGGTTGCACTGTATGAGACATGCAGTGTATAATGCCAGGGATGTGTATACATCACGCTACTATGTCACGCATATGTGTACAGCTACACAATTTGTTAAAACTGGAAGACTTCAGGGAGCACGAGGACCACTAACAAGACTTTAACAGGATAACCCATCATGGTGCTAGACACACTAAGTCGGTGCTACCTCAATGCATGAGAGGATTTGAGGATCAGGACTTGGAGTACAGGTATTAATGTGGTTCACATCCTAACTTATCATAAATTCATGGTGGACTGAAAAAAATATGGTTTCAACCTATCCCCCAGGAAGAGCAGGATGTAGATTTTATCAAAGCTCTTCAATTTTCTACAGTACTCTTATTTTCAATTACAAATGGTCTGTCCAAAAAAGACTGATTCTTCAACAATGAGTCAAAATTCCTGTCCTCAAGAAGCTTGTATTGCAGCAGGAAATGTGGTATTAAATAAATAAATCAATGGATACAATACAGTCTTGGGTAGTTATACATTCCATGAAGTAAAATAAATAAGTCAACAAATGTGTACATTTTAGATTAATAACACAAAGCCAGGAAGAGAGCTGCACTGAAACACAGAGTGGGAATTTAACAAAGCACAAGAGGCTCCTGTCCTAATACTTGGAGGAAGAGTTTCCAAAGCAGAAAGAATGACTTTTACAAAAGTACCAAATTACCCAGACAGAAATGGTTTCCTTGCATTTTAAATTAGTCCAATAAATACTGAATCCTGACTCTCACTTCCTGTTGCATCATAGTATTACCACCTAAAATAATACTTTTTTTAGCCTCTTTGTGAGAAAATAGCTGAAATTTTCCATATGACATATATGACTCTTTGAAGCCCAAAATTATTTTACTTAGAAAATATATTACAGTACGATATAGAAATACCTGAGCTTTTGAAGGAAGCAACTAGGATTATTTTAACTCCTCATTATTGTTTTGTGGTAACTCAAGTTCATTGATATAATGAGAAAATACACTGGCTCACCAGGCTACATGAAATATTGGTTCACTAACGTGTTTCTCTATTATCAAAATTCTTTCTCCATCTCAATGAATTTATCTTACTTTAGATGGTTTCCTCCATATCTTTGGAAGGACAGTAGCATGGTTTTCAATATCAATTATGCAATTATTTTCAGTCTCTAGCTGCATAGTGCTATGCTAGCTCTCCCCTAGGGCTTCTCACTGCCTTGTATGTAACACCAGGGGGTGTTCTGATGGACTGCCCCTGACTCACATGTCTATGCCTGTATTAATCATCACAGACCAGGCATTGACTGAAGTGGCAGAAAACTATTTTCTCAGCAAAAAGACAGTGCTCACAGAATAAGGGGGAAGTTTTATTGAGCAAAATAAACAACAGTTCCACCCCAGCCACTGTTACTCATGCTGGCATAATAGCAAAGGTATCGTGGACTCCATCATGTAGCACAGAGTCAGAGGTAAGAGGACTTGGGTGTGGACCTTGGCTTCACACATTACTAGCTGTGTGACTTTGGGCAATTCCTTAAGCATGGTCACTTGGTCTATTAAATTCTGCTAATAACACATTAACGTACCTATCCTATAACTGGGCAAATAAGCATACACTCAGTAAGTGTTCAAAATTGTTATTTTAGCTTCATATGCTTTTCAGTGAATTGCCACAACAGTTTGGTGAAACAGCTACTGATAGCTCTAAGTATAAAGAAATTGAAATGCACAGAAATCAAAAACTTTTCCCCAGAATTACACGACTGCCAAGCCACAGATTGAGGGTTCAAATGACACATCTACAAGATTCTGAAGCAAATCTTTCTACCGTATTACATGCTACATTGTCAAATTTATTAAATTCCCTGTCTTCAGAGTCTATCAAAGTGAGTCACCTTCCTCCAAACTAGATGACACTTTTTGTCCTTACTCTGAATTTTCGTTCATTTTATTTCTCTACCTCCATGCTGCTGTCAGTCTGTCAATTCCTGGTATTCTCTGTAAGGCTGTGGCCATGGAATGGTTCAAAAGAGAAACCAGTCCACCAAAGACAAGAAATACCTGGAGTTCTGCAGCTAGGGATTTATTTTATAAGCTTAAGCTTTCTATCAATAGAAATGTATAATATTCTTATAAGATGGGGATTGTTTTAATAATCGAGTCCCCGATTCATCATTTGTAAAAACAGAGATACCATTTACTTTACAGAGATTAAGTTACAAAGTGTGTGAGGCAATGTTTTTCAAATCATAAATGGCTAAAATTCTGTCAGGCACATTATTGATAATAACATTGAGCATACACATTACTATCAATTCCTTCAGTCTTAGTATATAAATGTTACAGATCCTGTCCTACCAAATGTAGCCTTCGAAAAGAGAAAGTCTTTGGCCTGAAAATATGAGGCAAGGAAAGACAAAGTAGGTTCTGCAGTGAAGAAAATGCAAGGAACAAGGAGCCTGGAGCCACCAGGAGAGAAGCAATCCAGAAAATTCTGCATATGGCCCCGCACTGTTCATGTCCCTATATAGATAACCCAAATAGTTAATTATACGGGCTTACGAGGCAAAGGTCCTCGCTGGCACTCGAACACAAATTTAACTAAACTGCAGCTAATTTACAAAAAAGTGCAAGTCCAGAAGCAATTTATAGTATGTATTAAAACTTCTATCTCAATAGGCGAACTTTGTGCATTTGCAAATGAAGAAATTAACACCCATAAATTGCTTTGGAGACAGCATTGTCACTTGTGTATTATATTAATTTACTACACTAATTAACTTACTGTCTCACACCGAGGCAGCATGCCCTCTCTGGGCTGAACTTCGATTAACATGCACTCTACATGACCCGTCTTAACTCTTTGATGAGCATTCCTCAATATGGGGACAGATATCTTCAGGCATGTGTCCGTGATTCCAACCCATGAGAAACAGTTTTGTCTCATTTTTAACATTTGTGAATTAAGGTTCCATCAGTCTTGTTTGGAGACTTCCTGTTTTACTTTAATGTTTTATGGATCTAAAATATCATACTTTAAAATAGGCCAGGGATGTCATCACCATAAGAAATTCTTGTAAAAATGAAGATTGAGACACTCTTTGTGAAAATGAAGAGCGCTAGACATTCCCCCTACAAATCATACAGTCTCTGCTTCTCTTTCCCACTGATTCTTCACCTCGCTCTGTGCTCTGTTCCTTTTCTTGCTTACCTGAAGTAGGAGTGCAGCTGACCCAGTTGAGGACTCTGTGATTTCAATCAAAGAGCCTGTGACAAACTCATTATGATGCATCAGTGCACATTCTTTGGTGAGGGGATGAAATCTGATTGGCTTGATCAGTCTTAGTTGATTAGTTGGCCTATATAAAGTTGCACACTCCTTGAGCCGGGCGTGGTGGCTCGCGCCTGTAATCCCAGCACTCGGGAGGCTGAGGCAGGAGGATTGGTGCGAGTTCGAGACCAGCCTGGGCTACAAAAGTGAGTGCAGGACCAGCCTCAACTGCATAGCGAGACCCTGTCTCAAAAAGACAAAAAAAATAAAAAAATAAATAAATAAATAAAGTTGCACACTCCAGATCCAGCCAGTTATGGGCAAGGGAAACTGGTACAAATTCAGCTTTCCTCTTCATGGGAAGCTGTAAGCAGAGTTAATTCAATTTTAAATGTTGAGTAAACTTAGAACTCCCTTCTTCAACTCACAGAAGGTACCTCCAAGCAAATGAGAGAAGCAGAAACAAAACTTCATATGTATTCTGAACGAAAGTCAGAGACAACTAAAAGCATACATCAAAATAGATGAAATCATAAAAAGGATTACATATCAAGGAGCAGCTCATGAAAAAGCAAGGTAGAAGAATACATGCCACTGTTCACCTAAGGAAAAGCAGCGTATCCAAAATTAAAGCCTTCCCACCTCAGGTAGAGAGCAGAAGTCCTTATTCTCAACAATGGAAAAGGATAAATAGCCTGGCAGTATGGGTTTTCAAGGAAGCAATTTGGTTTTGAGAACAAGAATAGACAGTGCTGAGAGAGAAATCAGATAGGTAAGAGACATTTACAGGAATTTATCTGTCAGTAAGCAGCAAGGGGTGAAAAGAAGCTGAACATTAAAAGACCCATACTGCATCTCTCTTCTGAGCAGATGGAAGACAAGAGTACAAACACCCACATACAACTCTCTAGTGCAGAATGTGCCTGCAAGTCAGCAATTCATCAATGGACAGAGCCTGCAAGAAGCTGATTCAGGAAGCAATGCCTTCGTTCAAAGACGGGAAGTCCAAAAAGACACCACACCGAATATTTTGAAGGTAGCACATGAGAAAATGAATAGGGCAGGGAAAGAACTAAAGTGCTCGAGAGAAAAATGTTTTCACACAGCACATAGAAGTCATGACCACACGTCACGAAGACTCTAAAACAACTTTGAAATAGAAGGAAATGGCAGTGACAAAGCTCAAGAAAGGAAAGGGGGAATCGAAGAAATGAAGCTAACACTGCCAGTAATGGAGAGAGAGAGAGAGACAGAGACGGAGACGGAGACGGAGACAGAGACGGAGACAGACAGAGACAGAGACACAGAGAGACAGAGATGAAGACAGAGAGGCAGAGAGAGACAGAGAGACAGAGGGAGAGACAGAAACAGACAGAGACACAGAGACAGACAGAGACAGAAACAGAGACAGAGACACAGAGACAGACAGAGACAGAAACAGACAGAGACACAGAGACAGACAGAGACAGAGACAGACAGAGACAGAAACAGAGGCAGACAGAGACAGAAACAGAGACAGAGACAGACAGAGAGACAGAAAATATATGTTGAAGAGCAATAAAAGAAACTAAGTATAACCACTAGGTGTTCTCATTTTCTTTTATTACTCTTCAACATATGTTTTCTCTCTCTCTCTCTCTCTCTCTCTCTCTCTCTCTCTCTCTCTCTCTCTCTCTGTTACTGTAAAAGACTCAAGTCAACCACTTCTTACAATGCCAGTTCTGCTGATAAGCCACTACTATTGTGCACTATTGGACTATATTGGTTTATTTTGTGGAACTCAGGTACCTACAATATTTGAACTGGCATCAAGTATGAAGAAGCCCTTTAAAGACTTCTCCAGATAAAGCTTCTCTAGCAGCAACAGAACACTCATCTGTAACAAAACAAAACAAAAATGGGATATAAATGAAGGGTCAGGGGCTGGGGAGATAGCTCACTAGAATAAGCACTTGCCTGGTAGTGGTTGATACAATGTGTCAACTTGGCTGAATGACTTAGCAGCCTGGTTCCCTGTTGGTGGGAGCCCCACTCTCGGATACAATTGGTTCCTCCCTGGAGCGTGACCAGGTCCTACCTAGGATATGATTGGCTTTCTCCCTAGAGCGGGATCAAGAGCTCATCCTAGGGTATGACTGTTTCCACTCTAGGGCACAACGGGCTCACATCAGAATGACTGAGCACAAAAAGACTTTTTAAAGGGCTGAGGAAGGAGTCAACACTTCACTTTGTTGGAGAGGCTTCAGTCTTCACATTTGGCCTGGACTTCATCATCTGGCTTGCAGTGCAGACTCTTCAGCCTCCAGCTTGGATCTTTCGCCGTCCATCACAGACTCTTCAGCATCCATTACAGACACTTCAGTCTTCCATCGCAGACCAACACAGAGTGCTGCAGTGAAGTCCAGACCTCGGGATTGAATTCTTCAGTCTGGAGCATGCAGACGCCCTCTGCACACTTCATCATCTGACTCTGTGGCTGACCGTTGTAAGCCAATCTTATAATTCCTTATAGATTGTATATTTTGTGTTAATATCAATTCCTTATATTATATCTATTCTGTTCCTCTAAGTAAAACTCTAACCAATACACCTAGCAAGCACAAGGGCCTGAGTTCAATCCTCAGTTCTGAAATAACAATAGAAAACAAATGAAGGACCATTTTGTGGTGAAATATATATAAATAAATATATATATATGTGTGTATATATATATATATATAATAGACATACAGCTACTTTCTCTTAGTTAAGTGAGGAGAAAGATTTGTACAAATATTGTTTAGATAAGATATATTTGCAGCTTGTACTCTGAAGCAACAATATGCAATGTATTAATTATTATATCTCTTCTACTGACCTGCGTTGAAACTGTCTCATGGCTATTTCTTCCGCATTAAAATTAATTTAAAAAAATTTTTTAATAAAATAAAATAAAGAGACTGTGAATAAGTATGAAAAAATCTAGCAGAAGAGAAAGATAAAAATAATGTTCATGTTGCTTAAATTTAGGGTAAAACATACAAATTAGGTAAATTAAGTGTGGTAGTTATAAATATGAACAAATACGATGAAATTTTTAAAAACCTGGAGCCAAAGGGGCCAGGGAGATAGGTCCATGGCACAAGTGCCTGCCTGGCAAGTGCAAGCTCATGAATTTGAAACCTGGTCCCACATAAAAATAATAATAATAATAATTAAAAAATAATAAACAAACAAAAACTGGAGCCAAGCAAAAAAACTAACTGATCAGTGTAAAAACCAGGGGTCAGCAAGACAGCTCAATGGACTAAAGTGCCTACTTAGGCAAGCTTAGACTGCACGGACCAAGGTTTGATCCCCCACATGCCACACCAGCCCCACACCCAGAGCACACTGAGCCAGCCACAGAGTCTGGGCATGGTGTAATTCCAATACTGGCGAGGCTTAAAGCAGAAATATCACTATGAGTCTGAGTTGCATGATGAAGCCCTGTAATGACCAAATGTATTATAAAAAAATAAAAAGTAAGAAGGCAAGAGAAACTGTCTTAATAATCAAGCACTGAAAAAATTATGCAAGTAGGGCTTCAAAGACAATTGTTAACAACAAAAATATAAAAATCTTCCAAATATACACTCATGTATAATAAAGCAAATACACAGCATACAATAAAATATTTCAAAAATTAAGACTAAAGCATATAAATGACATCAAAATGAAAGATGTAACACCAAGCATAGGCGCTATGATTGTGAGTGTGAAAGGCTAAGTACATCCATTAGAGGAAAAATACTTCCATGGAGGATCAGGAAAAATGTGTACCACAGCTAAAACATGCTCCTAAGAATTACAGTGTCTGAAAATAAAAGCCTTGGGAAAAGTAAATTTAAACAATTTAATATTAAGTAAGGTTGCATTTAGGAAAACAAAAATTATTATTCCAAAGAGTTATGGTTGATAGTAAAACTATAGCTGCTGTGAATGTTTTATACTTAAAAATATACTAACATATGTAAAATAAAAGCTACAGAAAGCAGAACAAAAATGGAAAAATACACTACTAATAGCAGGCTTGAGTTCACTCTTCTCAGTCCAACATAAGTCAAATGCACAATCTTCAACATATGAAAATAACCTAATCGGCTGGCCAGATAGCTCAGTGGACTAAAGCACCTGCTTCAGCAGAGTGCAGTGGCTAGGATTCGATCCCTAGCATGACAGTGAGACTGGGCTTGGTGCCAAGTGCCTGAAATCCCAACACTTGGGAGGCTGAACACAGGAAAATCAGTATGAGTCCAATGTACATAGTGTGACCCAGTATACCTTGTAAACCCTGCCCTAAATTCATAAGTAAATAAGAAAATAACCTAATGAATGAAGTGTGTTTAATAATAATAAGCCCCCAGGAGCTGAAAATGGAGCTTTTTCCTTAATGGGTGATAAACAAACACATATTTGACCTCAAAGAATACTCTAGTATCTTCTAAAAACTAAGTTGCTTATTATATATCCTATATGAATGTATCCTATACACTGATTTCAGGTGGATCAAGTAATAACCAAGATTTTGGCTTGTTGGGTACCAACGACACAACACTTAATCAGCAATCCCTTGTAACACTGCTGTGAGAAACATGCTGAAGAACGCGTCAGAGTTTTTAAGATATTCTTTTAAAAAGGAGACACATAGCCTAAGAAAAGTCTTTTTTAAAAGATTGTTTCCATCATAAAAATGAACAAATAAATCTCTCTAGTAAAACCCCAAATCAAAACAGTAAGCAATGAAAATTTAGAAAAAAATAATCTGTAGCTTATGTTTTAGGAAATGGCTTAATCTATTCTATATTTGGAGTCAGGAATGGCCCCAAAAGGATCATGTGTTCAATGTGTCCCCCGAGCCTGTGGTGAGGCTTGCAGTGGAAGCTTTCAGTGCTGAGAACTATTGGGAAGAAGCTGGGACATGAGGGGGTACGAAAAGTGACATTGGGACTATAGTTCCTCTCCTACCTTTCACTTCCAGGTCACCATGAAGTGAGCTCCTCTCCTACCTTTCACTTCCAGGTCACCATGAGGTGAGCAGCTTTCTCACCAGCATCCTCTTGCTATCATGTACTGTGCCATTATGTTCCCAAAGCAACAGAGCCAAAGATCCCCTAACAGAAACATCTTAAACTGTGCAACAAATACACCTTTCCTCCTAAGAAGTTGTTTACCTTGAGTATTGTGTCATGGTAGTACAAAACTGACTAACTTAGTGCTTACAAGTGAATTGTGTGACTGCCTGGTGATGTGCTCCAAAACCCTTTGGACCTGCTTTGCAGGATGCACTTGGAGAATTTTGCGGAGGCAAGCCAGAAAAAAAGCTTAGAAGTCTATAAGTACAGTATAGTGATTAATTCTGGCAAAGGTTCGGAAGACCAGAATGTTGATATGAGTGTGGACATTAAAGGTCGTAGTCAAGAGGTTTCACATGGAAATTAAGGTTCTGCTCTATCAGACTACACGTATTACCTTCCAGTAAAGAGCTTGTATATTTTATGTCCATGCCTTTCACTTGACTTTATGGGAGGTTGAGTTTAAACACAATGGATTAATTTGGCAAAAGAAATGTCAAGATGATGAAGAATTCAATGCATAGCATGAATATTTGTCAAAATTTCAGTGAGAATCAAAGAAGAAGAAGAAGAAAAAGAAGAAGAAGAAGAAGAAGAAGAAGAAGAAGAAGAAGAAGAAGAAGAAGAAGAAGAAGAAGAAGAAGAAGAAGAAGAAGAAGAAGAGGAGGAGGAGGAGGAGGAGGGGGAGGGGGGGGGGGGGGGAGGAAGAAGAGGAAGGGAAAAAAGAAAACCATACAGTTTGGCCAGAAAAGAAGCATATGTTGGAAAAATTAGAAATAAGCCAAGTACTCTTCACTAGGACAATAGGAAAGATTCCTTGTGGACTCGCTGCAGTGGCTACCCCACTCATAGTAGTCTGAACGGTACCAAATGTAAACTATTTCAAAGACTTTCTTTTAACAAGACAGCCCTGGAAATCCTTGCTGCCTTTCAACCCTCAGGAAATTGTCTCTTCAATATTCATTTTCTCATGTTCAACTATGAAGACATTCAGAGGTGTTGCAGCTGTGTTTCAAGAAGGTCCAGGTAGAGATTCTCAGGCAAAGGGTCTTGTCTGTCATCCATACAATGTTAGTTTTGCAGGCACACAGAATATGAAAATGACAAGGTCAGAGAGACTTCCAACCAAGACTCCAGTGAAAAGCCTGTGGGGCCAAATGGTCTGTGGCAGAAGAATACTCCCAGCAAGTAGCCCCAGAAAAGACAAAGGGGTGCTATAAGACTCCAAGAACATGAAACATCTACCAAGGAAAACCACAGCAGTGATCAGAGTCAGCCCAAGAACATAGCCCAATGGCTGTGGCCACAAAGGTCACTATGGAGTAGGATAGCCCAAGCCCTCTGAGGCTTCCATCAGCCACCAGGTTCCCTAGATACCAGATATAAAGATGGAGGACTTCATTAGGATTTCATCACTGCCACACAATACCTAACACCCACAACTTAGAGGAGAATTCAATTTGGCCCAAGGTTTACATAGCTGACTCCACGGTCAGCTGGCTCCAAGGCAGGAGCAGGGTGATGGAGGGGCCTGGAGGAAGAACACTTCTTAGCTCATGGCCACCCACAAGCAGAGGTAAGCATGCCAGCCTGAGGCTGAATGTCAGGGAGATCCCCAAAGTCACTGGCACTAGTTGGCACTGAAAGGGAGAAGAAACTGGAATCTGATATCCACAGGGAATCGCAAAAGCAAAAGATGCATGTACTGAAGCAGAAAGAGGCTTTTAACTGCACCCGGATTTCCTTGTTCTTTCTCTTTCATTCCCCTCAGGTTTCAAGCTTATTGGACGATGACTCCTTCCTTACATCTCAGTTTTCTGGCCGACATGCCAATCACCTCTGGAAACACCCCCACGGATGCACCCAGAAGAGTTCATCATGAGTCTTCTAGGGATTTCTTAATGTACTGTGCTGATGAAAAATAATTAATAGTTACAAGGATTTAATGTTTGATCCCTGAGTATTACCTTGATTTTCCTACTGCCATCTTACGGAATAATAATACTTACTTTGTATCATTGTATCTTTGAAGTATGTAACTCTTCTATTAACATGGAGTTCATAGCCAGTCATTTGCTTGAGGGTTTTTTTTTTGTTTTTTTGTTTTTTTGTCTTTTTGAGACAGGGTCTCGCTATGCAGTTGAGGCTGGCCTTGAGCTCACTTTTGTAGCCCAGGCTGGTCTCGAACTCGCACCAATCCTCCTGCCTCAGCCTCCCAAGTGCTGGGATTACAGGCATGAGCCACCACGCCCGGCATTTGCTTGAGTTTTAAAGGAAACTTGGACTTGTATTTCTGAATAATTCTGCACTTTAAAGACTCCTGGAGGACTAAATGCAATTTTCTTATTAGGTGGAGAGGATCCCTTGGAGGACAGGAACAGAAAGCGAAGATTTGCATCTGCGTTGTCATCCAAGGGTCCATCTGTCAAAGGCTTGTTGTAGTCCAGGTCTCTATCGGCAGGTGATGTGGGGAAGTCCTGTGGAAATAAGTGAAGTTTTGGCAAGCATGCCCCGTGCCCTGCGGAGGAAATTGTAATTTCTTCTCCTGTTTTCACTTCCTGGTCACCATGAGGTCAGGAGCCACTGGCATCATGGTGCCCTGTGATCATGTTTTCAGCAGGTCCGAGGCACACCACTGAGTTAGCATGAACTAAAGCCAAAGTGAGCATCTCCCTCTCATCCATTGTTCACTGCAGGTGTTTTGTCACAGTATTACAAAGCTGAATGATACTCTCCAATGCTCATGAGATTATTATTTTTAATATGTTGCAAGTACAAGTGAAATGTTGACATGAACTCTGCTCTAGACAGCTTAATATGCTTGTCCCTTTAATGTGTGGAAATCTAACTAGCACCAGATACTTGGTTAAATTATGAACATTGTAATTTTTAAACACACAAAAAGGGTGCTCATTAATATTATAGAATCATAACAAAGATAAATTATAAGGCAGGTGTGGTGGTACACACCTGTAATCCCAGCATTTGGGAGGCTGAGGCAAGGGGATGAGTGTGAGTTCAAGACCAGCCTGCGATACAAAAGTGAGTTCGAGGTCAGCCTGAATTGCATAGCAAGACCCTGTCGCAGAAAGACAAAAATAAAAAAAGATAAATTACAACAAATAAGCAAGTTTCTAGACATGCATAAAATGCTTTAAAAGAAAGGAACATCTAAATAAAATTATAGCTATGTGTGTTCTTGTATTTTTGTAAAATACTTCTGGAAGTAAATGTAAAACACCATCAGAATTATTTTCTACTCTCTCAGAACTCCTGGATTACAAAGAGGAGAGAGAAGTTTCAAGCATACTTTGTTGACTTTCAAACTACATAAATGTATTGCTTTCTTAAATAATAAATTTTAAATTTAATAATAAATGCTAAATAAAACAGATTTTTAGAAAGGAAAGTAGCTGATTATATTCAACTTCCCACATTTTTCTCTTCCTGTCCCCAAATCTCTTAATACAAAACCAAAGAATAGAAGGAAATAAGTAAAATAGGATACATGGAAAGATAAGAAAATGTTTTAAAAAGTTAATGAGTAAACATCAAGTTTAATAACAGCATAGTTCTCTACTACAGAATTTGTGCTATCTTTATTTTTCTATCTCTGCAAAAACATTTAACTCAGGTATGCTTAATCAAATGTATGTTTAAAACCCACCACTTAAACCTCTCACAAAGTAATTGGTATGCTAGTAGTAGTGCAATAGGAGAGAATGGGAACAGCTGTATTGGAATAAAGATTTTATATACTATTAAAAATAAGTAGGCATTGATTTGAAGTAGATGTTTTGATGTAAGATGTTAATTATAATCACCATCACAATCAACAAGAAAATAAAAAATGCAGTAAAAGAAGCCATGAGTGAATTAAAATGATAGAGTAGAAAACACCAATTTAACCAAAAAAAAAAAAGGCAAAGTGAAGGAACAGAAGAACAGAAGAAGCATACCCTCAAAAAAAGAAAAATGACAAATTTAAATGTGAACTTACAAATGCTTACATTAAAATTTAAGTGAACTCCAGCAAAAAGGCAGAGAATCAGTAACAGAGAATGGGTGAATATGTCCCAATTCTAGGCTGCTTATAAGACATACAATTTAGATTCAAAGATACAAAAGGATTTAAAGCCTGATGGTACAGAAAGACACAGCATGCAAGGAACGTGAGCACACTAATAACATGTAAAATAAACTTCAAGAAAAAATATAAGTGAAAACATTTCAAAGTGACAAAAGTGTCAGGCCAGTAAAGTTGGCCATTAAGATTAAGTGGCGCATGATTTCCAGGAGTGTTGCCCACAGACCAGGTGTGCTGTGGCAGTGGGGTAGGTTACTGAGAGGCCAAAGGAAATACCCAAAGATGGCTTGTGAGAGACTAAACTGTACTAAGGCATGTCTTGGTTACTTTTTCCTCATTTCTGGGACAAATACCCAACATCCAAAATGAAGGAAAGAAAGGTTTATTTAGCTCACAGTTTGTGGAGGTTTCCGTCCACATTCCGCTGGCCCAACACTGAGTGAAACAGGTCAGAGAGCATCCAGCTCATGGTGGCGGAACAGCAACAAAATGGTGAAAGAGGCAGCCAACCAAACAGGGCAGCAGAGCAACAGCTCAAGTCTGTCTCTCTGACCCTCTTTATATTACTTTCAGGCTCTCTGCCTTAGCCTATCTGTCTCAGGCCACACCCATGGTCTCAGCACTACTCAGACCATAATCCCAACAGTAGTAAACACGTAATCCCAGTGGATCATCATTCAGGTCTCAAACTCTAGAAGTCCCTGTCCATGGTTGCATGAGGCTTTGGGGGGAAAACTAGGAATAAACCATAGCAAGGCATTAATGGGAAAAGACAGGTAATTGATATTTAGTAGCAAGAAAGACAAAGAGACAAAGTCCAGTGGGGTCAGACTGGCCAGGAAATTGCCAGAAGATACTCGGAACATTCAGTGTCAGTGGGCTGACTATGAAACTGCCACAGGCTTGCAGAATCATGTCAGACAAGAAATTGCCAGAAAAGGTCCAGTGGTGGCTGAGAAAGCCACTAGAGGGAACTCAAAATGTCCTGCAGGACAGCTATACTCTACTGCGCTATGATCCTCATTCATCACAATGACATAATGAGCTTGCTTTTTTTCCACTGTGTGACCAGATTCCAAGGAACTGCTGACATCGCATACAGGTGGGAAGGCACTTCTTACAGATAACCCTAGTGTTATACTCAGGGTTTACAAGGGAAAAAACTTAATCCAGAGCATATAGTTTATAAGATTATCTTATAATATTCACCCAGAGAGTCAAATGAAAAAGAGTGTAATAGACCTACCCATATTTTGGAGACCCAAAGCATCCAGCTGAGGGACTGGGGCCCATAGCAATGTCCTCTACAAGCTGAGCTTGAGGCCTAGAGCTCACGATAATGTCTCGTGCAAGTCGGTGAAGATCAGTGGTACAAAATAGAAAGTCTGCACCAGTAGGATCCAGGTTCTGGGCCAGCAGGCTGAGGGACTGGCCCTGGGGCTAGGAGATAACACTCAGGATAAGGACCAGAGGAATCCTGAAAAAAACCACAGCATCCCAGAGAAAGTGAGGACCCAACCTTCTCCCCTCCAATGATAAAAAGCAGCTGAGTTCATATGAGGAAAGCCAGCATGGCAAGCTTCTCCAGGAGGATCTACAGTGCACCATCTTCCCCTCCAGTTCTGCTTTTATACTGTTGGCCGCAGTGCTCACCCTTCCACCCACAACCCCACACCAATTCAGTTCAGCCGGGTGTTTCAAACTGACCACTAATCTACCACGACTGGTTTCCCCAGTTCTCAGATAATACTAGTCCCTGTGTACTTACAATGTTCTTTGGACTTGCTAAGCATCTTGGGAACACAAAAAGGGTGCTCAATGACCTAGTTTTTCTCAGAGATGATGCATAATAATTCTTAAAGATTTTTTTAATATCAGGCTCCTTTTATCCAGAGTTTCATCTATTATTTTCATGAGGATAACAGCAATAACTGTGTAGTAGATATTTGTTATGTGATCCATTAAAGCAGAAATTGTTAAAATATTTATTTTAAATTAACATCAATAAATCCAATGCCTGCTTCTATCAATTACATTGTTTAAATAAACAAGCACCTCTCCCCACCATTACTGATAAGTTTGATATAAATAGCATTGCTTCGCAGTTTGGAAATTTTCATTAATATCTAACATAATAAAGGACAGAATATCCTACCCATGTATGCAATCCATCTATATAAAATTACATATAACCAAGCTTCAGTAATACCCCACATGTTCTCATAGAAGAAAAATGGAAGTATCCCTTAGAAATGAGTGACTTATGAAGAAAAGATGTTAATATTACACATTCTGGAACTGAAAGTCTAAAGTTGGGTAACTATTAGCCTTAGATGAAGGCCCACTTTTCTGAGTAACGTTATGTTTGATGGTTGTGAGAGAAGACGACGTTATGCAACTTGGGCCAACGCACCCCAACACCGTGGAGTCTGGATGCCAGGACAGTTCCCCCAGGACTTACACTTATGGACTATTGATGGAAGGGTAGAGGTCAGCCACCCTTTTGCTAGGGCAAAACCTCAGAACACTCTCTATCCCACACCAAATCCTAAGGTCAAAAACCCTCAACAACAAGCCTCTATCTGTGAGTTTTTCTCACGGGTGTACTCCCCCCCTGGAGGTGTAGCTTCCTTTTATGTCCAAGGTACTGAGAGGAGAGATCACCCAAGCAGGCTCTGTGCAGAGTCATGACTATTTGATCACTCCTGTGGGATCCAGCTGAGTTCTGAAAGAGAAAGGAATCTGCAGGAAATGAGAGTAGAACAAAGGCTTTAAAGGGCAGAGGAGTTTTCTGCCTTGAGGAACAAGGCAGTGGAGATGGTGCGGTTGGGTTTCTCCCAACAGGTGGTGCAGGTGGATATGGCTTAGTTCTGTGGCTCGCCATGTGCCTGCCAGTAAAAAAAAAAAAAAAAAAAAAAAAGTATCAATAGTCTTTGCTCTTGCTGATCTTTTTCAGTGTCCTGCCCAATTCTATATTCAGGACATTAAGAACCTGAACAGATCCCTGATACAGTAACAAGACCATAGCTAACCCACAGCACACTGCCCTTGTCTCTAAGCTTTGTGCCCTTCTCAGATGATATAATGCATTCATTCCACTGCCATAACTCCAAAGTCTTAAGTTTTTCTATGGCCACTCAAAATTCTTAATCCAAAATCTCAACTGAAACTCAAGGTAATTCAAGCGGGGGAAAAAAAATTATAGATAGATAGATAGATAGATAGATAGATAGATAGATAGATAGGCGGGGAGGTATAGGTATGCGTATTTTTATACACTAAATATGTGTTACTTTCTTCATTGTGCGATAAAATACCTGATTCCCAAAGTTAAGGGAGGAAGGATTGGTTTAGCTCATGGTTTGTAGAGGTTTCAATCCATAATCAGCTAGTTCCAAGACAGGGTAATAAAGGCACAAGGGCAGAAGTTCAAGGCAGTGGAAGACAGCAAAAGTAAACAAGCAAGAGAGGAAGCATATTTTTTTCTGTCCCTTAGATGGTGCGTAGGCTACCTGCCCTAGGGTGGGTGGAGCACTCCCAACCTTAGTCCCAGGATTGGACCATGGATCCATCACTCTAAATTCAGCCACCACTGAAAAACCCGCCCACTCCCACTACTGTATGTGGCTTTGGGGAGATATCTAGACACAAACCATAACAAAGGAAGAGGTTTCTTTTAAGCAGCTGTCCCCTTGTATCCTATTCGGAGGTGAGTGACAATGACCTTGGTTTTCACTACCTAGCCTCTCTGGTCCTCTGTTAAGTGCTCTTTGTGAGCCTATAAAATTCAAAAATTACATCCATTCAAGGTGTAATAGCAGGACAGAAACAGAATAAGCATGTTTACACCAAAAGGAGAGAAATAGTGAAGCAGAAAGAGCTAACCAAGCCAGAGCAGTGGGGAGAAACACGGCGGGGAGGCATGAAGTCCTGGATCTCCAAGGCCAGCCTCCCAGGCACCTCAGTGTGGAGTGAGCCCGCCGAGGCTGGCTTTGCTAATCTCATCCCATATGGTTGCTCTCTCAAACTGAACATTGACACAGCTTTTCCGAGCTAACTTTCCACGCTGCTACCCGCCGTAATTTCTTGGGAGCCTGGCAGCTGATGTGCCCTATGGTTCTACTAGGCATTGCCGCTTGGGGAGCTCTGTGTGACAGCTCTGCCCCCGCAGCAAACTTCTGCTCAGCCTTTGGAGTTTTCTTTTCCAATCTCAGAGAACTCCCGCGAGACCCCATGACTCTGCTTCCTGTGTGTGTACAAAATGAGCAGCGCATGGAGACTCTATCAGCATCAGCCACTGTCATGAGCATGAAGGGGTCTGCTTGAACTGTGGCTGGATCTTCAGCTCAGGGCTTTGCTGGAAAAATCCAAATCACTTGAGCTTATTAAAAATGCTCAGGAAGGGCTGGCAAGATAGCTCAGAGGACTAAGTTCCTTCTTTGACAAGTGCAGAGGCCAGGGTTTGATCCCTGGTTCTCCATGCTAACAAGCTCTGCCTGTGGTGCTGCACACCTGTAATCCCAGTGCTGGGGAGACTAAAAATAGGAGGATCACTACAAATCCAGCCTGCCTAGTGAGACCCTGTACAAAATACATAAAAATAAATAAATAAATGATTTTTTTTTAACATTTTTAAAGTATTCAGGGGTTTTTGAAGCTATTGGGCCTCGGACATGAGGAAGATAGGAATGGCCCTGAAAATTTCTGAGGTGCCCTATAGGCTTTTTTCCTATTGGTCCAGTTGAAAAGAAGTTTGTTCCATTTTAATTCATGTTAATTTATTTAGCAAGTAGTCACTCTGTTGGGGTTTCATCTCGGAAACATGCTTTCTGCATTCCTTTGCTGGTCTGGTTGTACATTTTCCAAATTTGGGTTGTTTGTTTGTTTGTTTTCTTCTATTTCCCTTTGCTCTCAGATTGTATGAAAAGGGCTGGGGATATAGCCTAGCGGTGCAGCACCTGAATTTTTTTTTTTAACTGTTTAAAACCCTATGAGCTTTGTAGCCACAACTAGGAGAGTCCTCCAAGCCTGTGAAATCCTCATAATGCCAACACAAGTTGCAACTTCCCAGATATCTACACACTTGTGGTGGTCATTGGAGTAAAATTCAACCCCCGTCATGTAGCTTTTACTTATTTACTATGCAGGATGCAAACAAGTCTCAGTGCCTTTGTATATCTCCAGGTCTGTGCCAGGGGCAAGAAATGCTTGTTTACTGGTTATTACAACAGTTGGACTCACCTGTGTTGCCTAGGCCCAGGACGAATCCATTTCTACATGACAGGCAGGGATGCATGGATACCTGACCTCAGGAAAAGCTGGGGCTGATTTCCAGACCTTGGATAGACTGGAACACATTAGGAGAGACATGCTATCTGATCCCAAGTAGAATACCTAAAAAGGAACCTGCCTTTTCTTCTTGTTTATCTTTTTCTGTTTATTTTTTTTTTCCAAAAGCACATAAGGAAGATCTTGAAGACAGGATATCTTACAATATTACGGGCAACACCATGTCTACCTATAAAACATAACATTTATATTAAATTTTATAATTGAGAACATTTCAAAACAAATATATTTAATTTTCTCTCTACCTAATTGTAGTGAAATAGAAAGAAAATGACCTCAAACTTTATTTTATGAGGGAAAATAAACTAAGATCCCACCTGAAAATCTGCAACTCTTGTCTGTTTCCCTTTCTTATGCTGTGGTATTCTAGTAACCAGAGAATTCCCAAAAAATCTTATGATTTTCATAAAAGCAAAGATCACTAATTAATATCTCCTAGGAAAATTCTGACTACTTTATTTATACTTATAAATGTAAGACTAAAAAGGATTATAATTTAATATAACCAATACATCTTAAAAGCATGCTCTAATTTAATATAATTTTGTGCCATACATTTTTTGTCTATCTGCCTGATAATCTGTTTTTAATAACTGGCTAAAGTGCCTGCAACTATTCCATTAATAATAAAAAAAAAACTCATACAACTTTAAGATAAGTTTTCTTTTTTCAGACTCCTGATTCTGTAAGGACTTTCGAAGTATGGGTGGGTGAGGAAAAGTACAAACCTCTTTTAAAACACTAGAAGGTGAAACTGCTGCTAGGTTCAAGATTTCCATAAAACTTAAGCATTAGAACCTTAAAGTTTGGCAACAAAGCTTATGATTTGGGTTAATATATATGTTTCTTTGTTTTAACCTTTGGATACACATTATCCTCAACAGTGTTGCTCAAGTTAGCCTCAGTATACACTCCTGTAATTTTCCCAGATGTCTTTTGTTCACATAGCCTAACAATGAGTTACTTCAGGTTTGTTGGAAAATTAAAAGTGAAGAAATCCTTAAAATCTCTACCATATAGGGGCAGAGGAGATAGCTCAGTAGAAAAAGCACCTGCCTGGCAAGTGCAGGGTCCTGAGTTCAATCCCTGGTACCACAAAACAAATAAACAAAATTTCTATCATATAATTTACTAAGCTCTTACTCAATCAGTATAATATTTGTCTTTGTTGAAATTCCAAGATATCATGTCTACTGCTTTCTGCAACTCAAGTACAAAAACTTTTAGGGCTTTCTTTTTCCTTTAGATATGTATAAACATGTACAGCCATGTATAGCTTGATATTTTAACTATTCTATTCTTTGCTTCTCTGAGTAATCTAAAATAATTATAAAAATAAGTAAACACATAAATAAGAGTGGGATTCGTGCTTATAAATGTTTATGACAGCTGAGTCATTAGTTATTAATTTTAATTATTCTTTCTTTTTTTTTTTTTTTTTTTTTTTGTGGGACCAGTGTTCGAACTCACGACCTTGCACTTGCCCAGCAGGCACTTGTGCCTCAGAGCTATCTCCCCTACCCCTTTTAATTATTCTTGATTTCTAAGGCTTATAGAAGAACAACATTTGGGCCTATTTAATAGCATTTTTAATAAACTTGCTAGCTTTCAGAGTGTTTGTTTATTTATTTATTTATTTATTTATTTATTTATTTATTTATTTATTTATTTTGCAGGACCAGAGTTTGAACTCACAACCTTGCACTTGCCAGGCAGGCACTTGTGCCATGGAGCTATCTCCCCAGCCCCCTAGAGTGTATAAACCTATGTTCAAAAAAGGGAAGAGAGAGTCCTTGGAGGGTCATTGAGCACTCAAAGCTATGGGGAAAAACCTCTCTTCACAGCTAAGTTATCAAGTCACCAACACAACTCCCTTGCATTTTCTCATGCTGAGTGGCTGTTTCTGTTTTCTCCAATGAATTTAGTATTAAAATTACAATAATTACATTGGCCATAATTAAGAGGTTATATGCTTTGCAAAATTCCAACACATTTATACAAAATCAAAATCTAATTACTCGTCCAAAATTTTCTTCAACTGCTAATGTGTTACTGGTGGGTAAAAATTCATAAGTGGTCTAAGAAACAGTTCAATCAAGGTAATTTCATCTGTTTTCTGACATTGGGCATTTTATTACTTTAGGAAAAAAAGAACTTTAAGGAATTTATGCTTTATGTTGTAAAATCTTGCCAATGATCACTTTATAAACCTATCCAATGAACAATCATTATTTTGGGTTATGATAATCAGTGTTACATATGTATTATGTATATACATATATAGGCAGATTTATATGTCATATATCTTATGACATATAAAGTTTATTATTTAATCTTTGTATGTAGTCATACAAAGTTTATACATAGATTTATATGTCATATATACATCCTTATATATACTAAATACACAATTTACAAATTTATGCAATTACAGTATCTATTATGTAAACCATAAATTATCTTGTGCTTTCTTCTTCTGTTTCTATATATAGATAGACATATAGATAGATGGTAGAGATACTGTATGCATATATATGGAGAAAGGGGAAGGGTACAGTTCTCACAGTTACATGTTATACATATAACCAGCTAAGGGATTAATTAATTACACCTCTACCTAATTTAAACAGTGTGAGGAAAAAGTTTCATTCAATCTTTTAGTTTTCCTTATTTACCACTCATAAATACTATGCTTGATTAGTATATATCAATCAAGCATATATAAGCATATATATGGTCATGTGACATATATATAAAACTCTTAAATCTTAAACACATAAAACAATCAAAACATTTTGTCAATTCTTTTCTTTATATTCAGCATGATTCAGTCCTGTCATACAACACTTGAACTGCATCTTTTGAGTTTTGATAACCACATATTTTGTTACTGTATAAATGAGAAGCTTTATATACTAAATAATAAGTCTTTGTAGTCACTAACACTGTGTCCTAGACTAAGAGTTCTAAAGCAATACTATGATATTTTTGTCAGTGCGGTTAAACTTTGTAGCTCTGTTGAATAAAGAAATTACAGTTTTAGCTACACCACTCATCTATAGCTTTTAAACTTTTTCTCAAAAGTAAAAACTAAGTCAATATATGTAAAAGACTTCTGTATAGCTAATTATTGCTAACTTCTTAGGATAATAAATATATTTGTGTTCCTCAGATTTACAACCCAGCTGAAATTCAAAGTTTCAATTGACTTTTTAACATACTGATGACATCCACATTAAAAATTTTTATACTGATAGGCTTTTTCCAGGTATAGATGATCTTGATCCAATTACGATAATTGCATTTGTCTAACCATGATATAGCATGCTATCTTTTTTGCGTCCCCCTTAAGCCCTGCCTGGTGACAAAGAGGTCCCAAAACACAAGGAATCTTATGACTCCACTTATAGCATTGGGCACAACCTTTTCTTCTCTAAACTAAACTCTGCCAGAATCAATCAAGAGAAGCCATTTCACTGTGTGGATGTCTCCTAATGTCTACACTTGATTAATGAAAGGTAGATAAGGGAACCAAAGAGATCTAATCTAGCTTTCTCCTGAGGTCTATTAGGTGGAAGCATAATAAATGAATCTCTTATCTGGCTCTTTGTGTGATATATAAATAGGAGCACACTCATTCAATTTTCAGCCCACTATAGAGATTGTGCAGGACAGAAAGTTATGCAAAGAGAACAAAATTAGGTAACAGATGAAAGGAAATAGTGGCCAACATCAAAAAATGTGCTGATGATTTGATATGGTCTTGACAAGGCCTTCTGTGACTTTCCTACTTTTGTCTACAATGAGCTCATTGGTATTCCCCTAATAAAGCCCAAATTTCTGTTGATTACTTCACATTGGTTTCTGATATTAGGCAGAGTCTTAATTAATACACAATGGTATGCTAAATAGTCATATTTCCTTGGAAACAAAATACTGCCTCAAGATTGCATTTATAAGCCCTGCAAAATAACTGCACTAATATCATTTTAATGCATTGAATTAGATTGAATATTGAACAGAGCTACTGAAACTCTCACAAGCAGAAAGCTGAACACAAGGGCAACAGGCAATGCTTTAAAAATATTAAACCATGTTATCCCTGGTGATCATCTTCTACACCCCTTCAAAAATAACAAAACTGAGCTCTTCTCTAAAATTTAAAGGTTTACCTGGCATATGAAAACTGGTAATAGAAGATTAAAACTCAATATAGGTTTAAAACTCCAAAGCAATTGAAACAGGGATTACCTATGGTCATGTTAATATGAATTTGACTCTTATCGAGGGGAAAAGTATATATTAAACAACAGCTTTTGGAACTGTGAAGTAGATACTTATTTCCATGGGTAGCAAGATTTTTTCCAAATGTTTTATAAAGATTACTAATATTTGTTGAATATCAGTTACTGTAACTGTACGTTGCTCCAATATTATTTAAGATATAAATCTACAAACTGATGAATCCATTCGTGTGATCAAATTCCTTTTCATTCAATCACCTTAAAGCCTCTATCTTTTTTAACCCTGCTGCACTGAGGTGAAAGCCACTGAGGACACATGAGCTTTAAGGAGACGTCTATTATTCCAACTATAATGTTCTATCCCTGGCCTCCTACAGCTCTTGTCCTTCTCATAGTGAAAACTGTTTTCAGTTTGTCTCCAAGAGTTCCCATAGCCTTAACAGTTTCAGTCTTCCTTAAAAATTCAACCCCAAGCTTCGTAGACAGGGACTCACCATGAATCCCACCCATCTCCACACCAATTCCCCTCAGCACAGGGTCACAGAGGAGACGACGCAGTAGTTGACCAAAATGAGAATGAAGCCCACTCCCTGCAAGGGAGTTACCCTGCAAGAGTCAGATGCTTCAGGGAGAAATAATGTATGCTTGTTCTAAGAAAAGCCTATGGCTGCTGTAAACTAAAGAAGGAGCTTGGGGTTTTATCCCATGAGTGATTTCTTCACAGCATGATAGATTTGAGAAAGAAATCTAGTTCAGCTCCAGCCATCTTGCCAGAGAGTTTAATCAAGTGCCGTTTGGAGAAAGAGTGGATTGTGTGGCACTGAGCCACAGAACACCTATCCTACAATTTCGCTACAAGAATAAATGCTACCACACCACAGAGGCTGATTTAGAGACAGCCATGGGAGACATACTCAAGGTGAGTGAGCTACACATAGATCCCCTGAGAAGTTCAAACATGGGCCGTGAGACCCAGAGCCTACATTTCATGGTGGGATGACTGATTCGGGGTGTGTGGCTTTCAGAACTGAATGGATCTGAAGGTGATGGCCAGGAGTCCAGTGGTCTGCATGCGCCCCCTCTGCACTGCCAATGACCAGTGGAGGCCAGTGGGTCTCACTGTCTTCCTGTGTACCAGTGTAGACAGAGATCTGACTCACACTGGACAGCAGCCCTGGTATAGGCCTCACAGAGAGGCACCTCTAAAGCAATGCTCACCTCACAGATTCCCAGGCTATCAAGTGAGGAGGAAGAGATGATGATGATTTGCTGGGTTCCAAAGATTGTAAGTCCTGAGAAAACCACGCATTGGGAAAAAACATAGAAAATAATTTTGTCAATTTTTTCTCTTCTGCTGTGTTTTGTTTTGTGTTCTCTATGGTGGTTGAAGCTCTCTTTGCTTTCTCTCTCTCTCTCTCTCTCTCTCTCTCTCTCTCTCTCTCTCTCTCTCTCTTTGATGTTATTGTTTTGCTTGTTTTGCTCCTTTTTGTCCTGCTCTTTCTCACTCATTTTCTTCCACGTTATATCTTTTCTTACTGTATTCTCTGTTTCTTGTTCCTCCATTTTTTTCCTCTTACTTTTACCTACTATAAGTGATTTCCTTTTTTTTTTTTTTTTTAATTTTTTGTTATTATTTTTTTTCTTGTTTCAGAATCTTTGTTTATTCACTCCTTTTTTGTGGCCTGCTCAGCCCGCCCCAAGGGCAGGGCTGGCGCAACATATGGTGCCGGGGATCAAACCGCGGTCCCTGAATCCGCCCAAGCTTCCCCAAACATGGGCTTTAGACCACTGAGCCATCCCGCCGGCCCCAAGTGATTTCCTTTTACTCCTTCATGGTATCCTTTATTTCACTTCTATCATCTTCCTCTCATCTTTAATCACTTCATATTTCCAATTATACTTTTGTCACACTCCTGTTCCCTGTACCTTCTATCCTTGCAAGTATAACCATTAAGCCTTATGAATCTATAGATACTGAATTAACTATATGCTATTACTATTGAACATTTTTGTCTTATTGTTAATTTTTGGAGCTAAAATTGCTCCATTTAGTAGATGTTTAATGTAGGTCAATATCTGTTTTATATTAGGGCTTCTACTATGATTGTAGATCTTTTTTTCCCCATGGTTAAGGGTAGTACATTATTGGTTTTAAGAGTCTGTAAATATTTAGCTTATACTCCTGTTACTGCTGACTTTCTAGAGCCAGGGTAACATAGTTTCTGCTCTCAATTGTATTTCTCTGTATGTCAATTTCTAGACATCTTAGGGATCATAAACAATACCATTGCTCATTCTCACAGAGCTAGGTACCAAGCCAAGTAAGCTACAGCTTCCCTTCTCCTAACTGGACAGATTATAGCCGGGATTCTATAATAGTGAGCCACTGAAGTTGCCGCTCTACCAAATAAATGTCAGGCAGGAGAGGGCTCTGTCTTTTAAGACCTGAGGGAGCCCTCAGTTCTGGGGGCTTCCAATATGAAAACAACACACCCGCACTTCCAGCACAGGACCTGGCACAAACAAGCAATAATGGAGATCTCATCCTATTCAAAAACTTTTATGGTACAGATTAGATAGGCGAGAGCTAAGTGATTCCCTCGTCTTCATTCAACTGTACATGCCACACCACAGCCATGATGATCTGTGCTTCCATAGCCCTAAGCAGAGAAGCTGTGTGAGCCACGCCCCTCCTCTCTGTTCAGCCATAGCCCAAACACTACCCTTAGGATTATGCAGGCTTAAGTAGGAGGTTGCCCAGATTGCTGGAAGCCCAAGTTATCATGTCCCTCTTCTCCCACTAGCTCTCAGCCCTTTCTCCCTTCATCCTCTTTTTGCTTCACCCTTCTTTCCATTCCAGAAATACTGCTCTGCCACCAAAAAAAAGTATAAATTTGAGACTTGCTAGGCAAATGGATACACTGTGAGACCACACTATTTTTTTTTTAATTTTTTTGTCTTTTTGAGACAGGGTCTCGCTATGCAGTTGAGGCTGACCTTGAGCTCACTTTTGTAGCCCAGGCTGGTCTCGAACTCACACCAATCCTCCTGCCTCAGCCTCCCGAGTGCTAGGATTATAGGCGTGAGCCACCACGCCCAGCTGAGACCACACTATTAAATGAAATAAAGTGGACACTATGTCTAAACATAGCTGGCTTTAAGGCATAAATGTCTTATCTTGTTACCAGCAGGAAACCTCCACTAGGTAAGCAAATTTAGGAGTAAGGATTGCTTAGAAGGGTAGAAAGGAAAAGTCATGCCAATAGCGTAATTATTATAAGCTAATAAATGATAAATCTGTCTTCATTTTATATGTTTATATGTGTATGTATATATTTAAATGCACATGTGTACTACACATTGACTATGTGCATACTTGTGTTTATATGTTATTTAAATTTTACTAATATAGATAGTAAAATTGGGGCTCTGGGACCACAATCCTGCACTCACCTGAACATAGGCAGTGCCCTGCAGCTAGCCATATCTAACCTTTGTCCTAAAGTTTACTAGCCAGAGGCAGAGATAAGCAAAGCAAAGACCCATGAGCAGTCCTGCTTGCTAGATTCTTCGGGTTGAACTATCGTAACCTTTCTTCATTTGGAGCTCATTGAAGTTTCAGGCATATCTATATCTAGAGTCTGTGACCATGGAGTTGATTCACAGTGCAGTGCTAGCATCAAGGGCACCAGGATGAAGTGTGTGCTCTGGGCGGGGCACAAGGGCTCAAAAAAGAGCTATGGTTTTCCCTTGTTGCTTTGCTGCCTTCTGCCCACCATGAGCTGCTTTTCTCTTGTGATGCCTGTTGGGCATGCCACCCTGCCAGCAGATTAGGGGCTGATGCCTCTCCACAAACTCTACACTCAATAAGCCTATCATCCTTTAATGCTGCGTGTGGGCTGTTTTCTCTCAGCAACAAGAAAATTTACTAAGACAGTCAGGTAGGAGGATTTGGTAGGCATGCATCCTGGTGTAGGATTTTTGAGCTTTGTGGAGGAGGCTCAGCAGTTTTTGTCATCCTTTTTCATGCCCTAGCTAGGAAGCCCCAGGGCAAATGTTGAGGGATCATCACTAAGAAAAGTCATCTTGGCACTGTGGGACAATGTCAATGTTAATTGGCCATGTTGTTAAAAAAGAAGATAGTGCATTTGTAGATGAGGATGAAGTTGTGAGCAAGAGTCATCTGCATGTCAACGTTCCCCAAATAAATAGCTACAGAGGCTATGAAGGAGGGTAGCCTGAACTACATAGCAATACCCGGCATCAAAAAAATTAACAAATTTCCATTTCGCCATGCCAGGTACAATCACCCCTTATTTTTGTCTAACCTGAATCACAGGCAGGTGCCATTATGCCGGGAGTTTGTAACAGGCTCAGCCTGCTCTAGGGGCAGGGCTGGCATATCACGTAGTGCCAGGGATTAAACTGTGGTCCCTGTGCTTATCTAAACAGGCACTTTAGTCTGCCAAGCTATCTCACAGGCCCTTGAATTGTGCTTCTTTAAAATGTAAATCTTGGGCTAGGGAGATAGCCCAATAGAATAAGCACTTGCCTAGTAATTGCAGAGTCCTGAGTTCAATCCCCTGTACTGCAAAAGTAAAATAAAATAAGATGTAAATTTTCTACCTTGTCTGGTCCAAAAATTATACCTTTAAAATGCAAAATTAGACTTGTTAGATCTTAAGATTCACTTGAGGCTAATAAAAATGCAATGAAAAGATTGATAGTTTAAGAAGCACACTACTTAAATGCAAATAAAGGAACTACCCACACCTCCACACCTAGCTGTCTTATTTCTTTCTTGATGCTATCTATGCTTCTCAGATTCCTGAGGCACTCAGTGTCTAGCCAGGAGACAGGGAAAATTAGGCCTACAGTGCACAAGTCCTCAGTAGCTAACCAAAAATAAGCTAAAAGCTGAGACTTAAGTCAGTTCACATACCAGAAGACATGGGTAACTGACTTCAGCAAACTGACTATCAGGGCCCAGTGCAAAACAAGACAAAAAAAAAAAAAAAAAAAAAAAAAAAAAAAAAACAGGTCCCTGACCAAGTGAGAGACCCTGGGGAGGTGAAATGCAAACAAAGAAGCTTGCAATTCAGACCCCAAAGGCCTAACTAACTGCACCTTGAGCACCCCTGTGTTCTGTTCCATACATGCCGAATGAAAGCTGCATAGAAAGCTAGTGGAACAAACTCTGTATCATACTGTCTCCTTGAGAACATGAAAACTCAAAAGAGAACATAAGATCAGAAGGTTACAGGAGACACTGGGGAAAGAAGATGAACTTGTTCAAAAGGAATGAGTCCCGGCTCCTGCCTCTTGGCCTCGCCATGGCGAGCGGCAGCAGTGGTGGGGCAGCGGGGATGGCTGCAGCGGCCAACCTCAGCGCGGTAAGGGAGACCATGGACGTTCTGCTAGAGATTTCAAAAATTTTGAATACAGGCTTAGATATGGAAACTCTGTCCATTTGCGTTCGACTTTGTGAGCAAGGCATTAATCCAGAAGCTTTATCGTCAGTTATTAAGGAGCTTCGCAAAGCTACTGAAGCACTGAAGGCTGCTGAAAATACAACAAGCTGACTCTGGAAAATTCTTGATAAGATATGTCAAGCTATGCAAGAGGATTTAAAGATTGCATCATAGTCAAGAGTGTACAGTAAAATTACTGCATGCAGCAGTGTAAAAAAATTTTCCTCTTAAAAAGAATTACAAAAACATAACTTTGTAAGTCAATGGAAAGTGGCTTACAGAGAGAACTATGAGATGTGTTTATATCACATCTTACTCATTTTTTTTAAAATGGCCCTAATGCTTTGGTGTTGCTGTATTCATAGTTACCTATTGCTTATTTATAACTCTGATAGCTTTAATTTTCTAAGCGGTCTGTCTGGCAGCTGTGCACATCTGCTGTGCCTGGTTGAAGAACAATGAAACCATCAGCAGGGATGTGCAGTCGTTGCTACTTGTTGACATTTCCATTATAAACTTTAATTTTGAGTTGTTTATGCAGAACAAGTGTGGATTTATGTTGTAGTAGGCTGAAAGTTGACAGGACTTCAGCCACGATTTGTGAATTTTGATTTAGATTTGTTATGTATATCAGAATCTTGTTTTTAGAATAAGAACATAAGAGAACATTTCTTATAATCTGCTCTTTAAGAATGTTTAGTTTTTTAAAAGTTTCAGGCAGTTAGTGTGAGCTAATCATTTTTGCATTGAATAAAAAATAAAACTTCTAGAAACTTTAAAATTTTACAAGTACTGACAGTGCATAGTGCAGTATTATTTTTAGTTTAAACTATTTAAATCTAATAGGAATATTGAGAACTTTTTCTGAGTTTTATATCTTATAAAGGCCTACAAAATAATTTATAAAATGAAGTATAGGCAAACCATGCAAAATTCCTTTTTATTTTTGTTACATAAAAGTAGCTGGAGTGCTTACCTAATAATCTTGAGTGGTTATTAATAAATCAGTAGGTAGTATGTTTCAACAAATACTATACATGTATATTTTTTGTGGGTTTTTTTTTTTTTTGGTATATTTTAGATACATATAATGAATTTGTACCTGTACATGACATACCTTGCTTTTTCCCTCATCACCCTCCCTCCCTTCATCCCTCTTCCCCTCCTCATTTACAAGAGCTAAGAAATACTGTTCTTTCTGAAGAAGTAAAGATTTGTAGTTATTAAAACCAATTAAATATGAATCAGGAAGTATAAGCA
>PVJA010007001.1:0-70885 GCA_004027025.1 Myocastor coypus
GGATTACAGGCGTGAGCCACCACGCCCGGCTTGCTCTTCTTTTTCTAAAAGCTTGAGACACAGCATTAGGGTATTTATATGTTCTTATTTTGTGTGTTCACAGCTGTAAATTTTCCTCTGAAACCTGCTTTCATTGCATTCCACAAATTTCAGTAATTTATGTTTGAATTTCGTTAGACTGTAGATTTTTGTCTAATTTCATATTTATTTTCATCTGTAACACATTGGTTGATGGGAGGGAGTTTTTTAATTCCCATACGTTTATAGGGTTTTGTGGTTTTCTTTGTCAGTAATTCCCAGTTTCAATGCACCGTGATCAGATAATATGTGCGATCTGTGGCCAAGCATGTGGTCTATTTTAGAGAATGCCCCATGTGCAGCTGAAGAGTGTGTATTCAGATCTTGAGTGGAACGCTCTGTATATATCCACTAAGTCCATTTGTTCAAAATTTTGGTTCAGTTCTGCTACCTCTTTGCTAATTTTTTGTCTACTAGACCTATCTTTTTCAGATAAGGGGTGGTAAGGTTTCCTACTAAGATTATGTTGTTGGTTTTTGGATTTTTCACGTCCATCAAAGTTTGTCTTATGTAGTGGGAGTTCCCATACTCGGTGCATGCATATTTGTGACTGCTATCTCTTTCTCTTGAAGTTTTTGCTAATAAGTACATAGTGGCCCTCTTTATCTTGTTTGATCATTCTTGACTTAAAGCTCAAATTGTCTGTGACCAGAAGAGCTACCCCTGCTCATCTAGCTGCTCAGTGTGATGTGCTGTTGCCCCCAGTCCACAGCTGTAGGGGTGGATTCAGGGCAGCCACTTGCCACGTTCTGAGCTAAGTGGTCCACAGCATTCCTCCCTAATACTGTGAGAAGTTATCTATCTTTATTCAAAGAATGAATGAACCAAAACACAAAACTGAAGTAATTCAACTTAAGATCGAGTAGCTTAGAAGAAGCAGTGTGAAACTAGTTATTAATCTGACTTCTAAGCCTAAGTTCTTTCTGTGATGCTGCTCAAAGAATTACTGAAGCCCTGTGTATGCTGTTCTGCTTATGGCAGAAGGCACTCATTCCCTGCAGACAGAGGCAGCGAGAACTGTCCGCACTTATTCTACTGAGCTATTTCCCTGACCCCTCATACAACCCTTTATGTGCTTCTGGCTATCAGAGTGAAATTTTATTTGAATGCAAGCAAGCAGACACAAGGGATTTTAGATTTATCTGAATTACGCAGCCTCTCTTTCTTGTGTTTGTTTGCACACATTCTTCACGATGGGTCACTGAGCCTCCTCCAGCTCTCTTGCAGCTACAGGGCTGAGGCTGGCCCCATCGCTCCTGGTTTGCCCTTTGCTTTTACCCCATTTTGTTTTCATTTCCTCACTGTCCAGTACACTGTCGTCTCCGTTTGTAGATGCGCTTCATAGCATTTTTATGTACTGCTTCCTAATTTCTGAGGTACTTAGGCTTTTTATTATAATTCATGCTATTTCATAATCAGCATGTTTATTGTATATTAATTGTAGTGGAATCTTTTCTCCTAAGGGGGTAAAAAAAGAAAAAGAAACTTTTGTATTAAAGAGGCTTATAGTTTAGGGTGCGTTAGAGGATAATGTCTTTTCAGTTACTAATCGCTTAGAGTAGGAAATATGTACATATATATGTATATATATATAGAGAGAGAGGGGGGGTGTCTTACTACACAGCCCCAGCTGGCCTTGAACTTGAGGCCTCAGCCTTCTGAGTGCTGGGATTACAGGCATATGCCACCAGACCTGCCTAACTGAAAGTTAATTCTTAACCGTTTTGTCTCAATAAATTATAGGCAAATAATGTCCTTTTCCCTCAGTTCACTAGTTACTAGAATAGTAGCAACATTTCTTCAAAAAGAATCATATGTTTTAGTTTTTCCTTGTTAATCCTCTCTCAGCCTACTCAGAAAATCTATAATTCTCCACTTAACAAAGTATTCCGCTCATTCGATGATTTCTACCAGCATCCCAATGACCAAAGGTAGTAACCAAGATGCCTATACTCTGTAGTAATACGGATAAAAGACACACCAACATAAACATCTGAAACAGGTATAAGAGTCCTCAGAAATGCATGAAGTGAAAGGATTTCCATTTATGAGGTTATAATAATTTAGTTATTGAAATTAGTACTTTAGGTGTGTGAATCTCTCAGACCACAGAAATGATTTTTTTTCAAAGAGATTCCATAATACAATGCAAAGAACTGAAACAGCATGGAAAAAAATCTGCTGGGTATAAACTTCGCTTTGCACATTACTAGCCATGCCACTAAGAAAGCCGGCATCTGTAGGTCTGCTTAATCTCTAATATTTTCAAACATTACTATAAATAACTTAATGAACAGCTACAGGGTCCTAGCCACTGTTGCTCTAATCCCTGAGTCAGAGCTCTTTTTAAAAAAAATTATTATTAAATGTTTGTAATACACGATAAATGCATTTGTCGTGCAGCCTGGTTCATAAACTGTGGCACCCTGGCCCCTTCTGCTGTTCCCTCTCCCCTCAATCTCCCTCCAACCTGGGATCCCCTTCACAACTCCACAGACCACCGCCTTGTTTCCTATTATTTTCTTTGTGCTTTAAATTACTTGTACTCTCTCTCTCTCTCTCTCTCTCTCTCTCTCTCTCTCTCTCTCTCTCTTTCTCTCAATCACGTAAGAGGGTCTCACGATGCGGTGCTTTTTCTGTTGAGCTATCTTCCTGACTGGCCCATGTACCTTGAGTTTTCTTCTTTCTTTGGCCGGCTCAGCCCACCCTGGGGGTGGGCTTGCCCAGGTGGTACCGGGGATCAAACCCTGGTCCCTGCGCTTGCCTGAGCTTGCCTAGGTGGATGCTTTAGTCTACTGAACTATCTTGCTACCCTGTTTCTTATATGAACACTGCATTCAACCTTGCGTTGAGACCCTTCTGAACTAAGTGCTAGTACTCTCTCCATTCTGAGAAGAGGTGGAAACTGAGGCTCAAGGAGAATATGTGGAAAGGACCTCGTAGGCGCAAGGTCACACATTTTGTGTCAGAGCCAGGCTTTCCCTCCGGGTGGGTGGACAGGCCCGTGGGTGGGGTGGGGACCCTGGCTGGTGCCTCCATGTACAGCAGTGTCATCTACACAGAAGGACCTGGCAGCCTTTATAAATGCACCTCAGGCTAAACCAGCTCTCGCTGGAGTCCTAGGAAGGAGATGTCCTGATCACACTTGGCCGCCCTCTGGGGCCACACTGACCAGCAAGACGAGCCTGTGGGCACCGCCCCGTGCCGCCTCGGCCACTGTAAGAGAGGAGCCCGAGACTCCGGGTGAGGGAATCTGCCCCACCTCTTGCTGCTCGGGAGCAGAGGCAGGACTGCGGCTGGGTCACCCACCCCAGAGCTGCGTGGCCCTCTGCTCACAGCTGCCTCACGTTTCACAACATGTCACAGTATCTGTAGCTGACAAGTTGCAGTGGTGTTGTCCGCAGCCTTCCCAGGGAGGCCCCGCCTGTCAGCTGGGGTGCTTTTAGAGATAGATGGGTGTGCAAGCGCTCACTGTGAGCAGTAACACTGTGTTCACGCAAGGACAGTAAAATTCCAGACATCGGCGCGGATGGCGCAACATGGAACATGCTCTTCACATTTTGTCCCTTGGCTACCTTGGCTTATATTCCAAGCAAGAATTGCACTCTAGGGTTGCTGTTCTTCAGTTACAAAACAGCCCTGCCTAGGGCAGTGAGAAGAACTCAGGCAATGACACTGGGACACAGTGCAAACTGGCAACCAGCTGTAGTTTATATGGAAAGAGGATCTGCTCAAGCTGGAGTCTTTCCAGGAGAGTCCATGTCCCAGGAGAGCGCCCGCCGGCTTTCCTGGTGACTGCGCCCTTGAATCCGACTGCCCTGACTGAGCTCAGCTGCCTCGTTGTCCTCCTTAGACCTTGTGCAAGGGAACTAGCCTCGCCACGCCTGAGCTTCCCCATCTGTCAATAAATATAAGGGCTGTATCTGTGTCCTAGGTTGCTGGACAAGTGGTATAAGCACTTAGAATGATGGGGGCCAGAGAGATAGCTCAGGGGTCTAACGCGCCTGCGTGGGCAAGCTTAGGCAATGCACAGGGACCGAGATTCAATCCCTGACGCATGCCAGCCTGCCAACTGCCCTGTAAATACAGTTGTTCATATCCGTTCAGTAACAGATAATGCTGTAACTTTTGCTGTAACTTTCTCTTTTTTCTTCTTAAAGAATACAAAACAGTAATTTAAAAAGCATTAGAAAATTTCACTAAACAAATAGGAATTTTGCTAAACAAATAGGAATTGAACAATGGTTGTGGTATTGTATGATGTTAGCTTCAAATTAGTGGTTTAAGTTACCAGATATAATTGTAAAAGATTGACTAAAAAACCAACAAAAACAAAAAAGCTGTAAGAAATTTTTAAAAAAGAAAACAGTTAGGGAGGGGGGCTGGGGCGATAGCTCAGCAGACTAAGTGCCTGCTTAAGTGCAGGGAGTGGGGTTCAATCTCTGGCACCACATGCTGCCCCAGCCCCATGCCCAGGAGAGCTCAATGCCTAAACTGGGCATGGCCGTGCACACCTGCTATCCCAGCACTGGGGAGGTGGAGACAGGAGGATCACCATGAGTCTGAGCTGCACAGTAAGACCCTGTGCCAAATAAATAAACAAACAAACAAACAAACAAATAAATAAATAAATATCTTTAAAAAAGAAAAGCATTTAAGCATTAACTGCTCCTTTCAAAAGACCAGCAGAAATCAGCAGTACATTTATCCAAATCAGCTAGTATATATATATAAACATATTTATCCCTCCTTTCTTTCGTCCTTTCTCTCCCAGCGTTCCTCTCCACTGCGGGGATTGTTCCCTGTCACACTAGCTATTGTGCCTTCCAGACTTTATGTGCTCATTGAGCTTCTCACAGTAACGAGACAATCTGATGTTGGCACACGTGGGTCTGATTTGTTTCGCTCACCAGTGCAGCTCTACTTGCGTCCGTTTGTCTACAAAAGCCTCCAATTTACCTTTTCTTATAGCTGGCTAGCAATCCTCCATTCTGTAAAAGTATCACATCTTTTTTATCCATCCCTTAGTTGATGGACATTTGGGTTGTGTCTAAGATTTAGCTATGACACATTTAGTTGCTATAAGCGTGGGTGATCATATATTGCTGTGGTATGATGTTTTCAGTTCTTTTGGAAAAGTACCCAGGGGGGGAACAGCTGGCTAGAATGGGACCTCCAGCCCTGGCTCTCTGAGGAATCTCCACACTGAGTTCCGCAGTGGCTGCCCCAGTCTGCACCCCTAGCAATAGTGAAGCAGCGCCCCTTTCCCCCACAGCCCCCCAGTGTTTGTTACTGCTTGACTTCTTGATGGCAGCCATTCTTCTGGAGTGAGATGGAATCTCAGTGATGTTTCGGTTTTCATCTTTCGAAAGACCAGTGATGTTGAACATTTTTCCATGTATTGATTTGCTGTTTGTGTTTCTTCATCTGAAAAGTTTGTATTCATCTCAGATGCCTATTTTTGGACTCTGTCTTTTAATTTTAGAGACCTGTTTTTTTTATTATTATTCTTTGTATATTCCAGGTAGAAGACCTTCACCTGCAGAAGAGTGTGCTATAATTTTTCCACATTTCCTGTTTGCCCCATTTATACAGATTTTACCAATTGTTTTCCTCTTTGGGGTCTGTATGCGTCATATACATGTATCTCTCCGCTGATAGATGTGTTATAGGGCATCGATCTTTATCTAAAAGGAAGTACGGCTCTCCCTCACTCAGTCAGCAGTACCACGCATGAGTAGCCCCAGCTCTCTAACCAGCTCCCGGCCACAGCTGTGGAAGAGGGGCTGCGCTGATCCTGTTTTCTTACACTAGACAAATCAGAGCACAATAATCTCATCACGTAATTAGCACAGGAGTTGAAGAAAATACTTACATGTAAATATCCTAGACAAAGCCAGTTTTTAAATGGATATTACCAACAAATCAACCAATAACAAATGTTGGCAGGGCGCTGGGGAAAAGGAACACCTCTCCACTGCTGGTGGGAGTGCAGACTGCTGCAGCGGCTGTGGAAATTAGTGTGGAGACTCCTCAGAGAACGAGGGTGAGAGGCCCCATTTGGCCCAGCTAGTCCCCTCCTGGGTATCTCCTTGAAAGGATCAAGACATCATATCACAGCAATGGCTCTGGCAGGACTCTTGGAAATGACCCAAACACCCATCAACAGAATGGGCTAAAAAAAAAAAAAAAAAAAAAAATCTTGTTTTTATGCAATGAGGAAGTACTCAGCCACAACGAAAGATAAACATGAGACATTCATAGCTCAGTGGAGGGACCTGGAGACCATACTCTTAAGAGAAATAAATCAGACACACACATGTAAATACCACATCTCTCTGGTGCAAGAAACTGAAAGCGTAAATAGGAACCAAAATGCGTACTAGGTACTGTGTGATAGGAAATAGTTGTTCCAAAGATCAGTGAAATCGGTGGTGAAGAAAAAGAAATGAAAACAATGATAAAACAGAAGCAGAACTTCGTAAATAAGGAGGAAAAGTGAGGTGGAAGAGAGGGAAGGAGAATGGGGCAGAAAAGGTGACCTAGGCCTCGCCTACCATGTACAGGTACAAATTCCCTATGAGGAATGTGATCCCCATGTGTATCTAAATTGTACCAATAAACTTAATTTAAAAAGAGGAGGTTGGGGAGATAGCTGGGTGGTCTAAGTGTCTGCCTGGCACGGGCAGGGTCCTGAGTTCGATCCCTGGGGCTGTCTGCCATGCCGGCCCTGGAACACTGGGTACACCGTGTGAGCCCAGAAACCAGGGGTGGTGGTGCACGCCCACAACCCTGTGCTGGGGAGACTGAGACAGGAGGATCACTAGAGTCTGAGTTGTGGAGCAAGACCTTGTATCAATTTTTAAATTTTTTATTTTAAAGAGCTGTCCTAGAAATTATTATAAACTGCTACCCTAGAAGCTATTGTTTAAGAGCAAGAACTCTGTATAATTTGGTGACCTTTGTGTCCAATTCTTTACTTGCTACACTAGGGTAACAAGATACCTATGACTTAGAAAATAAATTCTTGCTTTTAGCAATGTGTAGCTCCAACAGAGGAAGGCCCTTGGTCATGCAGGATTCATCTATCTAGGATCGTGTTCTTAGGGCTTTGTATTTCAAACCATATATGTGTGTATGCATTATCCTCTGACCTTGTTTAAAGGTTTTGACTTATGTTTGCATTTTGATATAAAGATCACCATAGATATCATACATTCCACCATTAGAATAATACTTTATGCTAATTCACTGAGTCTTTTTCCTGAAGGTGGTATTTTAGTAAGGGTGCAGTACATCTAAAACTTATATCATAGGAAAAGCTGAATGTATTGCCAAACCTTAAAAAGACACCAGGCACAAGACAGAAGATTTTTCTTTATAGTGGAATCTAGTATTATCTGAATTGTCACTTTTAGGTTTATTGGGCATTTTTATTTGCTTTATAAGTACATGTTTGCTGAAACATAATAATTTTATTATTGTGATAGGTTTATGTAATTCTTTGAATATATATTGTTAAACACAAAAGAATAATAAAGTTATATTAAACAGGACTTTAGAATCATGAAAAACATGCCACTATAAAATTTATCAACTTTTTTTAATGATGTCCTGAATTTTGGAAAATGTATTTCACAATCACAAATAAATGTGGTATTAGGGTGTGGGGGTCAGAGCTTGCCGTTCTTGAGAATCCCTCTCCGAGCCAGATGTGGTTTTGATGAAACCCAGATCCTGCGGGGTAGATGTGTTATATAAATAAATCCAAGTTTCCTGCCCACGTGGGCTCCGGGCTGCGCTCCGGTATCAGCTCCCGGAGCTCGTGTGACTCATTCTCACCGTTAAGCACCCCAACGGGGACGCAACCCCAGGTTTTCCAGGAGAGCGAAATTATCCATGCATTCCCAGAAACAGGAACTGTGCACTGGAATGAGAATAGGGCTGGACGGCAAAGCAGCCCGGGAGTCCGAAGGGGACTCTTCAGCGTCCTTCCCTGGTGGCTGCTTTTCAGTTCTAGGAGTTCAGCAGTAGCAAAATAAGTTGTCTTCCATGCCACGCCTCATGAAATAGCCCTGAAGGTGACTTAGAAGTGTCAACACTCGGCCTAGAGAGCCAACGTCATCGCTGAAACCGGGAGCAGGCGAGAGTGACGCCACTGGGCAGAACGCTAATGCCTAACCGGAGGGTCAGCAGCGCGCCCGGACGCGGGCTCTTGTGCAGGGGGCGCACCGCTCACGCCACCAGCTCTTCACAATTTACAAAGACCTTTACAGTAAACATCTCCCTTGGTTGCTATGGTCACCTTAGGAGAAGAAGAGCAGGAGCCGTCTGCATTTTTAAGATGAGAAAATAACTGAGCGAGGAACAGGGGTTGCAAGCAGCTCAGGATTCTAGCGATGGCTGATCAGAGCTTGCCAGGGCAGCAGCCTTGCTGTCCAGCAAGTAATACAACACAGTATTACAGGGTTTGGTTACATGTGGCTTTGCCTAAAATACATGTTTTCTGTACACATAATCACTTCCCGATTCCAGATTGAAACATGGGGCAAGTCATAATACAACTATAACCATCATTAGAGGAGCACTAGGATGGAACCTACCCATTTCTTCACATCATAAGTAATATCATGTCCTGGGTACATGACAACTTAAAGTGACACCAAAGCTAGCAGTCATGGAACTCTTTATCTTCAGGGGTTTACTGCTGTGACTTCTGAAACTATAGAATTAAATTAGACTATTTCTAAATGTCATTCCTAACCTTCGCTAGGATTCAGCTAACTTTCGTTAAGCTTCCAAACCACCAAAATTGTGATCCTTGCTTTTTATACCACCAATGACCTCATAATTCACTATTTCTATTGTCGGTTTATTTGTTTGTCTGTAAGATTTAATTTTAGGCTAAGCAATGGCCAAAGGCTTTCCATTTGTCTTGGGGGTTATCTCAATTTAGCCTATGAAAATGTATGCAAAAACTCATGTAGCATCATTTTAGAAAACTGTTTAGCCCTGCTCCTAAGCTCCCATCCACGGAAGGACAGCTAGTGGAAGAGCTTAGGCTTGCTTTGCAGTATTCCTGTCACCATTCGGTCTGCGCCACTTCTTTAGATCTCCTCGTCCTTTTTCCACCCAAGGTGACTTCTAATTCAGCATGGTTTCACACGGCCTTTGAGGTTAACCCAAGGCTCAGCAATGCATAGCACATTCTTTGGTAACTTCCCTCTCCTCCCTGGCACAGCCTTTACCCTGGTTCTAAAGCCCTTAAGGAAAGGTGTGGTTCTGGAAGAGGGATGCTGGCTTATCCCTAATGGACCATTAATCTATAAGTGTTTTATAATATGATTCACAGTTCACATATATGCCACCATGATTCTTCCATGGAAAAGCACTTTACCATTAAGCAGAGCTACATTCAGTTCAGTGTATCTGAATGACTCAGTAAAAAATAAGTAAGACATTCTTGTGTGGAATCTTATAGTAGAGTGATGGGAGATGGCAGTTATGCACTATAAATTCAAAAAGCTAAGAGGATTTTTTTAATGTTTTCACTACTAAGAAATGATATATGTTTGAACATGTTGATATATTTGACTTTCTTTTATCTTTCTTAGTACTGGGACTTGAACTCAGGATCTCATGCTTGTCAGGCAGCTTCTTATGCCACTGAGCCATCTCCCCTGGCCCTGTTTAACTTTATATAAACATTTTAAAATGTGCACATGCATTGAAACGTCATAGTACTATGTTAATATGGGCAATGTTTATTTTTATATGTCAGTTTAAAATGACAACAAAAACTTCTCACAGTGAAAGAAGCCTGACCTAATAGCAAAGGAAAAATCAAGGGAACCTAAAGGAAGAGCCTGTCTGTTCACCAGCTAGGGTAGAGCTGAAGACGAAGACCTTCTACGAATCGCCCAGCTGTTGCCGCAGCACGGCTTCCAGATGGTGATGCTCAGCTCTTGGGGAGTCACCCTACTTGGGAAGGTGCTGACAGTCCATAGCATTCGTGAGTTGGGGGAGGCATTGGGGTTTTCTGGATCTGCATTCCCGCTGCCCTAGTAAGGAATTCAGTTGGGCGTCAGCCTCCCTCTCCTAGGCAAGAAGACGGGGACAATCGTGGCGCACTCGTCTTCCAAAAAGAACAGAGATCTCTACCCCTGCTCCCCCCCCCCCGAGACCTCCAGGATAGCAGTTGGCTGTCACAGCAGCCCCCCGCCATTTCCTTTCTCTATTGCATTAAAGGGGAAAGGCGGCCCTTGAGTCTCACTGGATTATTATTTAAATAAGTTATTTGTGATCACTGATTGGGGGTGTGCTGGTCACAATTGGTTTCATCGTTTTCCCTTTCTTGAAAAGACAAAAACGTTGTATCATTTTTTGACTGATTTGTGTTGTTAGATACAAGTTTTACTCAAACACACATTGGTAACTAAAATGTGCTAACTCTATAACATATACAGTACGACTCTTCTTTTTTCTTCTCTAGAAATAAAATTCTATTAAAGCTTCGGATGCTTGCCTGGTGTGGTGACAGACACCTGTAATCTCAGCAGTCAGGAGGGTGAAGCAGGAGGATCGGTGTGAGTTCAAGGCCAGCCTAAACAGCATAGAGGAACCCTGGCTCCAAAAGAGCAAACAAAAACCAAATAAGTAGGGGCTGGCGAGATAGCTCAGCAGACTAAAGCCCCTGCTTAGACAAGCTTAGGCGAGCACAAGACCCATGGTTCAATCCCCAGCACCACATGCTATGCCCCCAGGGCAGGCTGAGCTGACCAGAGCTCGGGCATAGTGGTCCATGCCTGTAATCCAAGCACTGGGGAGACTGAAAAGAGGATCGCTATGAGTCCCAGCTGTGTAGTAAGACTTTGTAACAAATACATTAAATAAATAAATGGACATAAAAAAACCTTCTTATGCAGTTAATAATAAATATTTTTTCCTAAAGTGAAATGATCAAATATAAACTCTAAGAAAATTTTTATAAACCTTTGAGCTTATAAGAATTCACTTATTCAAAAATATTCACTAAAATATGGTATTTTAATAGGAAATATATGAACACAGATTGAAAGAAAATAGCAGGACTTCTAAGAAAGTCACCAGGAGAGTGGGTGAGGGGGACACGGGTGGGGTCAACGCTGGACCCTAAAAGGAGTAAACAAGGAAGGGGCTCCGCCTAGGAGCTGCGGAAGTGGAACACACAGAATTGCAAACAGCTGTCCCCTTTAGAACAGTGAACTGATGTAAGTGGAATACAAATCGGAACACCGAAGCGTGTTCACAGGGCAGCGAGCCCTTCCCCACGGGCTGGCGGCTTGTCACCTATGATTGAAAGTGTGTTTATGAATAATTGTTGAAAGCCAAGTCTACCTACTTATGTTTATGTCATACATGCGGCTTATCAAACATTACCATGGACTAGAGCAGCCAGACTGCGCATTCTTACATGGAGTCTGGTAGATTTTTTTTCTTCCATTTTCTAAAACTCAAAATCAGACTGAGAGTAAGTACAGAGCGTGAGCGAGCGTGACGCAGTGGCCGGCCTTCCTGGACGCAGTCCTCTCGGGGCACTCACTGGCTGGGTGACCTGGAGCAAGCTCTCCCACCTCCCTGGGGCTCGAGTCCATAGAATAGGGGACAATTTCCGAGGCGGCCGTTTCCCAATGGTGTCACGAGGACTGCGCAGTCCCGTGGGCCGCTGCCCAGGACAGGGCCTGGCGGCTGGCCGCTCAGCGCTCCAGCTTTGCCTTGGGGGGTCCCTCTGCGGGTGCAGCTGCCATCCCCTCCTGCCGTGAGCTCCCATGCTGAGCACAAGCCTGGCCCCGCCCTGATGGGCTGTGAACATCAAAGCTGGAAGAGGGCGCCTGGCACTTCCCTGTCCCTCAGACTAAAGGGGCGCTGAGAAAAGCCGGGGGAGACTGCTGTGTTCACTTGAGTCTCTGGCTTCCGCAGCTTCTGTGTCCAGCCGCTAAATGGAAGAAGGAGCGGTGCTTTCAGAAGTTCTGCCCCCGACCTAGGAAATGAATCTTCTACGAGGACTGTTATTTGAGTGCCGAAGGAAATGGTGCGTGGGAACCCCGGGTGTCTCGCACGCAGTTCACACTCAATAAATGGCAGCTAGTTTGAGCTATTTTTCAAACATGTCATGAGAGCGAGCAAGGAGCAACCCTGGCTAAAGAAGCCTTTCAGGAATTCTGGCAGTGTAGTCAGGGAGAAGGGGACACTCAACGTCATTCAATTGCTTTGTTCTAGTGGTAAAGGGGGTAGACATCAATGTAACTCTGTGTGTGTGTGTGCATACGTGTGCATATGTGTGTGTGTGTGTGACCTTAAAAGAAGCACGCACAAACAGGGATGGCGCGGCCTCGCTGCTATCTCCCACGTGGCACTACATCCAGACTGCTGCCAGGCAGCGCCCCGTCTCCCGCTCTCTCTTCTTCAGAACAGACTTACCTTTGCCTGTCCTGCCTCTGCTTCTAGGCTTACAGTTCTTCCCTTCCTGTTTGCTTCTTCTAACTTTATGTCCACCTCAGTTTTCCTCTTATTTTTATTTTTTTATTTATGTTTTTGGTACAGGGTCTCACTAGGCAGATCGGACTCATGGCGATCCTCCTGTTTTCAGCCGCCCCAGCTCTGGGATTATAGGAGTACACCAGCACACCCGGACCCCTTCTCTGGCTCAGCACCCCCCAGGGGCAGGGCTGGCACACATGTGGGACCAGGGATCAAGCCCTTCCCTGAGCATGCCAAGACAGGCGCTTAGTCTGCTGAGCTATCTCACCAGCCCCACATCGGTTCTTTATACGCAGTCATTTCACCCTCTTTTTCCGAGTTTTCTATTAGCTTTAGTCTGCACATAATAGCTCCGTGAGTTTGTGAGGGTCGACGTGGAGGCCTGCTCACACCGCCCCGCTGTGTGACACCGTCGTGAACGGGTAGTGCACCACCCAGTCTCCACGTTTAGCCACGTGAAATGTGTCATTACATCCATTCTGCCCTACGTCTTTCTCTTCTTGCTTTCTAACTGCTTTCATACCTGTAAAATTGTTCTATCACAAAGACAGAGTTAGGGCCCGGCGGGATGGCTCAGTGGTCTAAAGCCCTGCTTGGGAAAGCTTGGGCAGCTTCAGGGACCACGGTTCGATCCCGGGCTCCACATGCTGTACCAGCCCTGCCCTCCGGGCGGGCTGAGTCAGCCATAAAAATGAGTGAATAAACAAACAAAGGTTCTGAAACAAGAAAAAATAAATAAATAAAATACTTAAAAAAAAAAAAAAAAAAAAAAAACAAAGACAGAGTTAGTGACACACACACACACACACACACACACACACACACACGGAAAACACTGATGGAGCGAGGTCCTTAGAAGGGGCGGGGCTGAGTCCAGGAAGAACAGTTAGCTTTGGAAAAGTCGCTCTTGATGCCCCGAGGTTCCAGGGAAGCAAGTTGTAGGATGGGTGCGCCTGGAGGAACCAGGAGCGGAGGAGGCTTCTGACCAGTAGCTCGGGCTGCTTTTGTCTCCTGTCTCTCTGCAGAGAAAGGAGCTCTGCCTTCCTCTAGGAGGAGGGAGGCCGTCACCTGAGCAGGACGTGTGGCAAGGTTAAAGGAGACGCATAGGAGGTCAGGGCTAGCACTAAGCCTTGCAGGAGGGGCACCTGGCTGCAGGAATTTACAATTGTCACTCACATTTAAAACCACATAAACGAATTAAATCCCTAGGGAAGCCAAGGGACTTAAAAGCAGACCCACTTTTCTGGAAAGTGAGAGATTCCAGTCTACCGGAATCAGTATAGTAAACAAGCCTCATTCAACTTTCACACGAAGGTGGTTTGCAGGAGCTTGACAACCCTCAGCCGGCTGAAGAGCCCGCTGCTGCTGCTGCGCCTGCGCCATGGGCGGTGGGGGTTCGCATTCTCGGTTCGAGGTGGAGGCTGCTCCTGTGTGCAGATCGTAAATAAATGCCAATTAGCTCTGTAACTATATCCGTCGTAACTTTGTCTTTTGACGCTTTGAGTTGCAGGAGCTAGTGTGGGGGAAGAAAGCCGTAGGAGCGGCCGGAAGGTTTTTCAGGAGTCTTAGGAAGCCAGCACAGAAGGCAAACTGACTTCACAGAGGCAAGAGGATCAGAAAGCAGAAAAATGAGGACTGTAGAATGAAGACAAGAAAAGACGAGCCCGGCCACTGAATACGGAAAAGCAGGAGCACGACCAGCAGGGACGGTTCGGCTGAGGGGATTCGGCGGCGGCCCCACGGCCCACGAAGGTGCTCCCAGGCCCCGTCCTTTCCTGCTCATCCCAACGCGGCTTTCGTCGAAGCCCCCGCCCTGTTTTCCCACCGCAGGAGCAGAGCGCGATTCAGAGCCCACTGAGGAGCGCAGACGGCCTTCGGGAGCCCCCGCGCGGCTGCTCTGCAGCCCGCCCTTCTTGCCTTTCCCTCTCTGGTGCTTCCGTCTTCTCTCCGTCTGTGTTCTATTCCTTCATCTGTCTTAACGGTTTTAAGATTTCTCACTGCTTATTTCGGCAGTGCTTCTTCCCTGCTAAGACAGCCCTCTAGCTTAAATTGACTGTACAATAATTCAGAAAGAAGAATGTGGGAAGCAGCGCTGCGAAGAAGAGAACGCTAGAAGAGACTGGTCCAATCATTAACGGGAAGTTTCAGAACAGAGTGGCAATTAATACAATAGAAGCGGGGTCCGTAACAAGTGGGGAAGCAAAGCGACTACGAGGTACGCAGAATGAAACAAGAAGAAGTCAACATGCTACATACACAGCAGAGCGACGAGAGCGAGGGGCATTCGCTGGAGGACTATCACAGAGCGATTTCGGGTTTTCGATTCCTTGTCTTCCCCCACCATGAAGCCTAATGGCTATTGAGTTATACATAATTTCCTACTTGTTAATTTTACTTTGCTGGTCGGTCCATTTGGAAAAGGACCTAAGACGCTGCGGCCCACGCCTGTGGCAAAGGGTAGTTTAATGAAAAGCGTAGGTGGGAAGAATGCGCGCGTTTCCCAGAGGAAACCTCACGGTGACTCGGTCCACCTGGAGCGCTCACACTGTACACTTTAGAGCCGTGAGGTTTGGCTCTAAAGCATTCTTATGTTTTTCTCATGGAGCCAAGACTACCTCTACTCTCCACCCTGCTCCCTCGCTGCAGCCGTCCGGCAGGTGGGCCTGGCCGCAGAACGCGCCAGGCGGCAGGTGGAGAGCCGGGCAGTGCGTGGGGCTAGACGTGCAGGAAAGCCTGGTGCTCGCCGGGGGCATCGGAGCCCCTCTCTGTCCCAGCAGCGCGCTCTACTATTCGGTTTTTCCCCTGGCTGAGCCCCTGAAAGTGGAACGTGCCGGAGCGGGTGCAAGTCACCTGGGGATACACGACAGAGCTCACACGTCCACTGAGCAGCCCCTGGCCTGCAGCAAGGTGCACTGTCTTCCCTATAAGTGGTTTTTTATTTGAAAATGATAGAAAGCTTAAGCTAATCAGTATGTTATTTGATTACCCAATTCATCTTTTCCCTCAAGTTAATTTTGTTCCTGCTGTGGAAAGTTAATAGCTATCAATGCCTTTTTCAAGGCATAATGATAATATCAGTAACAGTCGCCATTTGGTAGGCACCTACGTCTGTGCCAGGTACTGTTTGGCTAGGTACTCTTTTAGTTTTTGAGCAACTCTGTTAGGCGGATATTACTATTCCTCACTCATAAATTGTAAGCTGAGGTTTAGAAAGCCTAAGATCTTGCCCAAAGTCACATGCCTAGAATACTGACTCACTGAAGGCCTGGACACGCTGCCCGCCCCCCTGCTGTCACTCAGGGTGACATGGTTCTACAGGCCGGGAGACTTGAGAGGACAGAGGGGAAGGCTTGCCTCTGCAGAAGAAAGGGTTTCCCTTTCACAGAGGAGCAGAAGTTCCCATGAATGAACTGTGCACAGGACCTGGTGTCTACATCTGAAAGGTGGCATGGTGTCGTCGGGCCTGGGGAGAAGAGACTGCTGTGCCCATTTCACATACTGGATGTCATACAATAGAAAGGTACCTAGCCACAAAGTGGCGTGAAACCTTGTTCCTGGCAGGAAAGGGGCGGAACTTTAGGACATCACATCAAGCAGAATAAGCCAGACTGAAAGAGAAACTGTGTGTGTTCTCATGTAGAAATAAGCAACAACACCCCCCCCCCCAAAAAAAGGAAGGATGGAGAGCCACAAGAGGAAGATAGAGGAGGTGACACACAGGGAAGGGGGACATAAACAAGGCACGGTATGTAAATGTCACGGTGAGACCTATTAATTTATCCAATTACCATGCGCTAATAAATACGATATTTTAAATACTGTGTATCACTAGAAGTTTACTCAGAACAGAAGAGGAACAACTGGCCTCAGCTTCTCTTGCGACTCCCCTGGCAAAGCATTTCAGCATACTCAGTAAGGAGCATTTTAAAGACAGCCAAAGGATTAAAGGGGGAAAATGTCAATGTTTGCACCTTTTACTTACAACGTGGTGGCTTTGATGCTTTCTTTTTCCATTCTATAACCTATAAAATGCTGCTTCTAGACAGCTCAATGAAATATTTTTTCTATACTACATCCTGGCTGCTTCCCGAGGCTTCTGCTTTTCCAAGGCCTCTTGGCATACAAGGACCATAAACCCCACCCTTGTGACCATTGTGTAGATTCCCACCGTGCTGCCGGGGAACTCTGAGAGGTGGGAGGGGCTGGTTCGTCCTTGCAGGAAGCCTTGGATCACAAGCACCTTCCCAAGCTGAATGCTTTCCATGACGCGGGCTGAGCTCTCTAGGCTGGCAAACACAGCAGCGTGGCTCAGGTTCAGAGACACAGAGTCGCTAAGGTGAGGAAGACCGAGGCTCCGTGCTGTGCGCTCAGGAAATGTGTGTGCCGCCAGTAGCTGCAGAGAGCACTGCCACAGCCCATGGTCCTTCCACGTGGGACTCTGTTTCGAAATTGCTTGGAAATTTTCAATTGCCAGAATACACGCAGGAGAGATGCTTCTAAGATGCGAGTCTAAATTTAGCCACTTTCTCTTCCAACTGTGGTAAAATGACTGTTACTTTTTTAATAGCAAGAACTGCTTTCAGTTGGTCGCAGCGGGAGGAATGTTTGTTTTGGAGAACCTTTGCAGGCCCAAAGACTCTTACAGTAGGCCAAGGCAAGAAATGTCAGTAGGTACACGGAAACAAAGGAGCCATAAAACCGAGAGTCTGCTTAGGGATATGTTAATGGCAGGAAGGAGTGCCAGGCCTCAGGAGGTGCACTGCGTGTGTGTGAGTCTCTTATAGGGGCAATATCACAAGGTACCTCTTGTGGGTTCCTTGAAATTACCTGTCAGCCTTATGGTACAGCAGTGAACAGAAACACCAAAGTGACATCCAGGATTTGGAGGCTGATTTATTTTACATCAGTGGGCACCTGATCTCTGGTGACATCATCCCCAGAACCTCAGGCCCTGATCACTAATAGTCTAGGGGTTACATGAGATAAGCAAGCAGGAAGTCCAGAGGCAGAACAGCTTGCCTACTGGGGATCGGTTGATGCAATCTGCATCACAGTGACCAGCTGTTTCCAAAAGACAGAAGTAACTGGAGCTGAAGCTGGGGCTGGGGCTGGGGCTGAGGCTGGGGCTGGGGCTGGGGCTGAGGCTGGGGCTGGGGTCAAAATCCTACCCAGTCAACTCAGAAACTGAAGTATACTAGCTGCAGGGGGTGGGGGGTAGTTTCTTTTGCTTTTTCTTTTCTTTTAGGACGTTTTTTGTTATATCAAGACAGTTTCAAAACACAGTAGTAGGACAGCCACAATAATTGATACTAAGAGAAGGTAGTTGTATATATAGAGCAATATTCCGTAATAGTAGTGGGTTATTAGCAGAACTGGCAATGTCAGAAGCTGTTGGCTTGAGCCTTCTACAGCTCAGAGACACAGAGTTGCTAAGGTGAGGAATCTGGCTTTACTTTTTATACCTCGTGGTTAAACTTTTCTGCTGGGTGGTTAAGACCAAGTTGAAGCAAGACCTATACAACAAAACATGTCATTGTTGTATCTGACAAGGTCAGTCAAATCCCCTCAGGACTTACCTTGAAACCATGCACAGCACTTTGTAGAACTGTTGTCAGTGTCAGCCATCTGGATGAGTCACGGACATTGCTTGACCAATTTGCTCTCTGTGAAAGTCTGAGAGAATGTTTTCTCTTTAGGTGATTCTCCTCAGGCATACTATACATCATTGATCCCTTTCCTCTATGGCCCCATAATCACCTTGAACAGAAAATCTGGGACACCACTGAGTTATAGGATGTTATGGTACAGGGTCTCTTATGTCCTGAGTCCTCACTGACCTAAAAAGGCTGGGCCAAAATATTGGCTATCTTTGTAGCTCTTCTTTTTCTCTAATTTTTGGTCTGCAAACTTAGTTTCTTAACCCTCCAGAAGAGAAGCTCAGTTATATTATTACTATATAGCATAGGTACTTGGACTTATCATTACTGTCTTTCTAAATAATAAATGCCTTACACTTAACATGGAACCAGTATTTTTCATCAATCATTGATATTCTAAGAAATCTCTATAGAATATGATTTTTAAAAACTGTTACACTTTTTTTACATATACAAAAGTATTATAGCAGGTCAAACCTACGGCATTTTTCCTTGTCTCATTTGCTTTTTAGTTACCCTGTTTTGTTTTCTTTTAAAACAAATATTCACTGGAGAGAGAGCATAGCAATAATTGAAATTACATTAGCAGCAGCACATGTCTAGAAGACCAGAATGACAAGCATTCCAAGCATGACTTTAATCTTTGATGTTGCTACTCTGAGAGTCAAAAACCTGTTGTAGATTCTTAGGACCATTGTCTAACTATCCTGTGTGCATAAGTACACAGCTTTTCCCCTGTCAGGTTTCCTAACTTTTCTGCTTTGCTGTCTCTTTGTTGTTTAACCCTTAAGTTCTTGATTTGCATTCGGCTGTGTTACACCTCTCCTTTGCCCAGGAATCCTACTTGGGCAACTAAGGAACTGAAGAATACTAGCTGGGGTGGGAGCGCGTATTTTCTCCTATAGTGGAATATCTCATGGGAAAAGATTGTCGGCAACAAACTTCTAAGTCATGATAAACTGTGCTTCTTATAGCACAACTCTGTGAGCCTTGGCCTCTTGCTGGGAAGGGTTTCCAGAAGGCTCTCACAGATGTCAAGCTGAAGCAGGACAAACATAGGAGAGGAACAAATGACTAATGCCACAGGAATGCACCAGGACAGAACGCTAAGGGACAGCACATGGCTGAGGGTGGACGTGGGGTAACGCTTGCCTTCTGTCCTTTGACACTTCTTCACAGCGAGGGGCATGTGTACTGGCTTTGGGGGAGCTGCTAAATGCAGTGAGATTAACTTTCCCACTCTGCCAATCCTATATGGTAGTGTTGCACAGCTCTGTGTGTGGCTGAGGGTAAAGAAATATTACATTTAACTTAGGTTGCACATGTAGTAGAACGTTTCTGCAGTAGTGTCTGCAATACTGTAGTTATTGCTTTTGGCTATGGAAAGGCTCCTAAGGAGAAGACAGAGACACTCAACCTAGCAGCCATGAGCCTGTGATCCTCACGTCGCAGCAGGCTGTGCGTATCCTCAAAAACTCTAAAACGTTCGCCATCGGTGCCTTAGAATGAACACCTTCTTTTCTCCTTTCACTACGTTTGGAAAGCCTTGTGCCTTTTTAAAAGGTAAGCCCAAGATACGTTCACTTTCTTCACCTCCGCGGCCTGAAGCATGTCCCTACCATGGCAGAAATGCCCCTGGTCTGCGCTGGCCTCCTGGTCGCATCTGGCCATGCTGCTTCCCCAGGGCTCCCTTTCCTGTGCCTTCAGCTCTGCCCACCATGCTCCACCCCTTTGCCGTTCTGAAAATGCCCCGCTCTGCCTGCCTCCTGCATCGCATTCTGCATCTCACCCTCCCACCTCACTGCGCTTCTCACGAGCCTTGCACACATCTTCCAGAGAACCTCTCTGTGCAAATCAAAATGTACACTTCCAGCTGCACCTCTCAAACAGTACTTGGCAATCCTAAAAAATGTTGCCGTAGAATCAGAGTCCCTGGAAGTAGACCGGAAATAGAGCCCTTCCTGCGGCCCACCACACACTGTCTAGAGAGACGGAGCACAGGCAACTGTGGAGGGGCAGGGATGTTTACAGGATGCTCTATGGAGAACTAAGGCCATTTTTCTCTTTCACCCAACATAGAAAACATGAAACACAAATTGTCCCACCTAATCCTTCCTCAACATCAACCTTTTGCCCGAACATGTTCCTGGTCGTCTCATCTGTCCAGATCCCCACCACGGCCTCCAAGCTCTACCACTGCCAACTCCCAGACAGCAGCTGAAGGCAGGAATAGCGCTGTAGATCCTACGTTTATGTGAGCACCATAGCTGCGAGGAAATCAATGCAGAATTTGCTATGTGATGAGCTTCGAAGAGCTTCTCTTTTACTTTGTCCCTTGAAATAACTTTGAACTACACTAGAGTGAATTTTTTAAATTTTAATTATTTTAATGAGAAAGAAATAACAATGGGACAGTTTCAAAACACGTAAGACAACCAAAATAATTAGTACAATGCATAGTATTACCTTCATATTAGCTGCTCAGAGTACAAGATGCAGACATGATAACTTTTCTAAACACTATTAGTACAAATATTTCATGTCCTTATATACACAGAATGATTTAGACAATGTTCCTAAGAATCTCCAATAGGTTTTTGAAACTAGCAGTTAAGTGGTAGACTTCTCAACCTGACTAACTAGGGCCAGGAAATAGCTCCGTGGCACAAATGCCTGCCAGGCAGGTGCAAGGTCATGAGTTTGAACCCCAGTCCTGAAAAAAAAAAAAAAAGACTCAACCTGACTAACTATATAGGCTACTATCTGTGAAGTAAACAACTATACTGAAGATAGCAATGTGTAATACTAAAACCGTGCTTGAAATGCCTGTCTTTCTGGTCTTTTAGATGTGTGCTGCTCCTAATGTAATTTCAATTATTGCTATACTCTCACTCAAGTAAATCTTTGTTTTTTAAAAATAAAATAAATAAGAAGGATAATAAAGAATAAGAGATTAGAGTGAATGTTTAACAAAACACTCTTACTATTTATCTTTAATTTGAAGAAATTGCAATAATGTAGAACCATATGAAATAATGTAGAATACTATGGGAATGTAGCAGTTTCTTTTATGATACTTTTTCTGTATGTAAGACGCAAAAGATTTTCATTTTAGCATTACAATAAATATTACATTTTCATTTCAACCTTGAGAAGAATAATTATCCACTTTCACAATTGTACGCCTCCTTGTAAAGGGCACAAGACTGATTTTACATTCTTGGTACGCGACGAGTTGTGTTTTCCCCACTTGAGCATCATTGGCTGGCGAGTCCCTCTCTGCCTGTCAGCCTTCTCTCAGAACTAGCAGTGCGTGGAGCAGGAAGGCAGTGGGGGGCTGCGAGCGGCAGAATCTGCCTTCAGTTTTTGAGAATGTTAGCTGTCCCTTCTTCTCACTAGCTTCCCACCTGCATCCTCCTTACTCCAGGCTAACACGATAGCAGTGCCTTCCTGGTCGTGTACAAGTGCCAGTGGGGTCTCGGTCTGCACAAAGACGGAGGCCTCTGAGAGCCAGCAACGCACCATAGTTGTTATTAACTATCTTTTTTTTTTTTTTTCAAAATGAGAAAAGCATTATTTGAGCTCTGGCCCTTTTATTCCTTGGTACAGCAGTGTTCTTGTCCTTGGATTCATTTTGTAACACAGTTGTCTGGTAAACAGATGTGGGAAATGTTATTTGAAAGGTCAGAACTATGCTCTTGGTTCAAGAAATGATCCATCCGGGTCTACCATTTGGAGATAAAGGCAGCAGCAGGACGAACCGCTGTGTGCTGAGCCCTTGACTTACTGTGGCTCCGCCTCGCAGCCCTCTGGCTTGCTAGCTTTGATGGGGAGGGCGGTGGGGTAATCGGGGAGACGCACCCGGAAAGGCGCTGGGGCCCCAGCGCAGAGCTAGTGCTCCACCCCAAGTAGACAGCGCTCCTCCCGGGCCCTTGGCTATCACATTTCTGTACGAAAAACTTTAAAGTATTTCTTTCCTTCCAAGAGTCTTGAGAAATGGCTTACTGAGGGCCTTCCTCCCCTGTGTGCTGACGGGCCGTGCTGCCCGCCGGGGCTTTGCGCCGACTCTGCCCAGCTCCACCTGACCTTGTTTTCACACCTTCTACACATGCCAATAACCTGCTCCGGCTTTTTCACGTGTAAAGGTGACGCTGTCCCGCTGCCCTGCCGTGTGCTCTGCTGCAGTCTTTGTCTTTCCGGATTTCCCTTTTTACTACTTAGGATTCTTCAGGCTGGCTCCAGCAGATCCCTTTTCTCGATTTGCGTTTCTGTCCTCGGTTATCTTGCCGACCTTCCCTTCCGTGTGATGAGCTGAAATTCTTTAGAACAATGCTCCTGGGAGCCACCTTCTTTCTTTTATGCTGCAGATTCCTTCTACTGCACACTTACCCAGATTTTCTATGCCTCTGTGCGCAAAAGTCAAGAAAGTATCCAAGAAAGCAATTTGTCCACATGCAGCCAAGTGCTCCTAAGTGCCTGGTGGGAGAATCTACACTGTCACGGAGGAGAAAACCAGTGCATACCAATAGGCACAGAAGGAGTTTCCTAAAGTGAGTGTGCATAATAGGATCCCACTTCTACATATTGATGTACAACCCTGAATATTTAATATTTATAGTACAATAGATTGAAAGAAAAACTGTAGGCATGAACAGCGACTTCAAATACTTTATGTTAAACATAAATAGCAACATAAACTATTTTATTATGATATATTTTAAGCTTAAAAACCGAGAGCCAGGCATGCTATTGTGTGAGGTGGGAGGGGAGCTGTGAGTTTGAGGCGAACTGAGCCACACAGTGAGACCCGGTCTCAAAAAGCATGGAAAGAGCACCTGATGTAAAGAAATGAGCGAGAGTAAAACGAGCACACACCTGTGCCCGTTGCTGAGCGCCTCCACCCTTAGTATTCCGTTATATTTGAGGACATTCATTTGTAAAGGCATGCAGGGAGGATGTCCCTAAGAAGGAGAGAAAGAATGTCACTGAAGCCCTCCTGTAGCTCACCCGCTCCCGCCCTGGCCCGCGGATCACATCCCTGGAGGTGTTGTTTATCACTCTGGTACATATCTTGAAAATATTACAGAGGTTTTAGGTATTTGTAGCTCCCATATAGCGCACATTTTGCCTTCAAGTTTTTATTTTATTAGTGTGCAACATTATCCAATTTGAATTTTCTGCTGAAACTGTGTTTGTGAGATGTATACGTCGTGGTCACTACGCAATCCGTGAATGCTCGTGTGTTAGCGCCCTTCCATTTACAAATCCCCAGCAGAGCCACGGAGCATTCCTGCGGGCGTGTCCTGTGGACCAAGGTGCTGAGACCTTGCACACTGCACCCGGCCCCCACCCCGCCCTGGCGCTGGATTCCCCTCCTCTGCGTTCCAGCCTCGGTAGCCATGCTCCGCCGGACCCTTCCACCCGGCTCCTCCTTCCCTGGATCCCCTGGGGCCATCGACCAATCCCCTTGTCTGTGAGCCATGTGAGATCTGCCCTTTCAGCGGGGTGTCACGTGCAGCATGCACCATTGGGAACGCTCACCGACGAGCCCATATTGACGTGCATATCTGGACTGTTATATTTCCACCCCAGCATAATACTCTGCGATGTGAAGATACATGAATGGTTTATCTATCTTCACGTGACAAACAGTATTTGAGCTGGTTCCCTTATGTTGCTGTTACGTTCATTGCCAATGGGGTTTCTACATTCTCCCATGTGTTTTTCTTCTCTTTATTCTTCATTTTGGATGCTGTGTACAGTACACACAGAGAACACCATCTGTGTGCTAGTCATGCTGCAGGGTTTCTTTGAGTTATAGTTCGGGGCAACCTTTCAGGAACTCTTCAGTTCATGTTTGAAAAGTCCATCCTGAATCCAGAAGATGGGTGCTGGGAAATGAATGGATCATTCACATTTCTCTGTTCTAATTTTTCTTTTTTTTTCCTTTGAAATTCTCCCTTTTTATAATTTTGGTTTGCTCATGTATTTTTTTGAAGGAGAAATTTATTTTATGTAGCTTTTCACAATGACAATCAAGAAACCAAACTTCATGTCAACTTTTTGATGCCTGACTCAAAAGCCCATTTTTAATTAAATGAATTGCTTCAAGGATACATTTAGGGGCATAATAAATGTTTTACATAATATTACACACAACATTTGGCCAATTATATTAATATTACTTGTCTATATTTAATTCAAAAAAAGATTTCAGAATCCTCACATCATTTCGTATAGTCAGTTATGTAAAATTGACAAATGTAATTATGTGTCCTCAAAGGAATTTTATGAACTCATAATTATTTCCCTGTTGAACTCAATCTTTATGTTTTAAATTAATTTTAATGAGAAAGAAATTGCAATGAGACAATTTCAAAACAGGTTAGTAGGACAGTTACAATAATTAATACATTGATGATGGATAATGTGCCTAAGGAGAGTCACTTAGAGAGAAAACAATCTCTCAGGCTTCCATAGAGAGCAACTTGGTCAAACACATGGTTTCAGGATAAATCCTGAGGGCATTTGACTGACCTTGTCAGATACAAAAGTTATGGTTTTATTGTTGTTGTTGTTGTCGTTGTTATATAGGTGTAGTTTTATCTTGGTCTTAGCCATCTAGCAGAAAAGTTTAACCATGAACTATAAAAAGTAAAGCCACGTTAATATGCCAAGCTGTAAAAGGCTCAAGTTAACAACTTCTGACATTGCCAGTTCTGTGGATAACCCACTATTATTATAAACTATTGGGCAATATTGGGTTATTTTGCTGAAGGTTGTTTGTGTATTTTGAGGATGTAATATTAGGTACAAATTTGTACTTAATGAATACATTTAGCCTGTTTAGTAAATAAATGTAGTCTGCTTATTTGTTATTTTTAGCCAATTTGTAACTATTTATATACTTTTAGTTTTATTTTATGTATCATAGACTTCTTTATTGCTTTTTTTCATTTTTTTATCCTTTCTAGTCTTAAAATCTTTCTTCATTTTCATTGTTCTCCCATCTCCCTCATCTACTAACTTGGAAAATAAATATGTCATTATAGTTTCTTGTCAAATAATATTAAATTTTATCTGGGCTACAGTCCCAGCTCTTGAGAGACTGATTCCAGAAAATCTATGAGTTTGAGGCCAGCCTGGACTACAATGAACCTATTTTTTAAAAAATCTGAAAGAATATTTTAACAATTTTATTTGGCATTAGTAAATTTAAAATTAGCCAATATCACCACCCCTTCTCAAATGTTAAAAAGACTTTTGCTCTCTTTATAATTTAATCATTCCCATTTCTACTTCTTTTGGAAAAATCAAAACAGTTTAAATTCTTTTAATTGCAAAATACAGAAGCTAGTTAGGGTTATATATTGACCATATTAATAAAACACTCCAAGGACGCCTTTCTAGGTATCCTGTAGAAGACGGAAGGAATTAATGTACATAACCCAGTTTCAGTCCTCACCAGTTTAAAAACTGATAATGAGCATCTAGTACACCTCCAAAATTGTGCCCCTTTCCAGGGTCTGGTCCTAAGTAGGAAGGGCTGTGCCAGGTTGGGTGGCAGAGGGTTGGAGAGGTACCTGTGAAGGTTTCTGGAAATGGAGTTGCTTACTAGCAAGAGAAACGTAAAAAGGCAGTTTCCTTCTCTTGCTAAGGGTTCCACCATTCCTGGTTGCCACCCGTGGCACTGAAAGAAGCTGGGCTTCGGATGAAGCCACGAGGATAGCAGGAACAGAGCGGGGCTCCCTGGTGATGCTGTTAAGCTCTGTGATCAGCTGAGACGCCCCGCCCCCTCTGAACACCTGTTGATACACATTTTCACACGTAAGCCAGTTGCAGTTCAGTTTCCTTGTGTGCTCCAGCTAAAGGAACTACATATGGTGGCCATGGTAAATGATGAAGCCTTCCCTTATGGCGAGCCTGTTAAAGGGAACATTGTAGGCTGGTAGGAGAAGCTCACACAGGGAAGCAGAGCTGCCGTGGAGACACGGTGACTTCAGATCCCAAAGTACATCTAGGATGAGAAACTGAAATAGGGGAAGGAGAAGACAGATCATCTGAACCACCAGAAAGCGTGAAGCAACTGGGGCCTACTTTATTAGCTCTTGTATCTGACCGGTGGAAAGCATAGATACTTACTTGCTTTGTGAAGGAGCTAATATCTCTGACTCCTGCTACCAAAAACTAGTTATGATTTGATAACCTAGAAGATCCCTTTTGCTTTTCAAATGTTACTTCTCAAATGAATGGAATGTCTCTCACATGGGAAACTGATAGAATATGTATTGGAAAGGATAGACATGTAGGTGAAGAGAGTTCTACTCTATGCTCAAAAGTGTGTGTGTGTGTGTGTGTGTGTGTAAGAGAGAGAGAGTGAGAGAAAGAGAGAGAGAACAAGAGAGACAGACCTTAAACTCCTCACACATGACTCATTTTAGTATTTCCAATATGAAGACAGGAGCCATAAATAATGGCACTGAGTGTAGAAAAAAGAAAGCACATTGGAGATTCAGCAGTATTTTAATGATTCATTGTGTACGTCCAGGTTACATTCCCTGGAGATGACCTGGAAAGTAGTCGCCTTTCTACATAACATGAGAACAGCAGCTCCGAAGCAAAAGAAAGCCTTCTTTGCTTTACATTGCGAAGTGATTGGCTTAATCAGCTTTTCTGCTTCCTGTTACGTTTTAGTTCCATATAGGGCCTTGGGGTCAGCGTCTACATGACATGGGCTGAAGAGCTGCTTCCGTTGTCTTCAACTGCCTCGTAAAGAGGTAGAGTCAGCATTTGTTGGAGTCAGTAGTTCATGAACACTCTGGAAAACCCTGGTCTTGAGAAACTCTGCCTACCACTTTCCTGGAAGCTTGATGCCCCAGCGTAGTAAATAGTACGTCTTCCAGAACCGATCCGTCAGCTTCCCCTGCTCCCCTTCCACTCCTGCGTTGCCCTGAAGCCATTTGCAGGTGTGTGCTTATTATTCCAGCTTGGCTGCATCATGTCATGGAAAACTAGCCCTAGGACTTGTAAACCGCATTTCTGAACACCGCTCACAGGAAACCGGGCTCATTTTATGTAGGTTTGTAAAGAGTGAGGCATGTGTTCAACCCGTAGTGGCTTTAGAGCTTTCTTGTTCCATTGGAGATAACAAAATGAAAACCAGGAGCATGGGCTGCTGCTAGGCAAGGGGGTGCCTGCAATCCGAAGCCCTGAGCCCTGGTCTAAGGTTAGTTTCCTGTGCTCTCTCTAGAAAACCTCCTCACTCGCTGGGACCTGAGACCATTTCACACCTCTAGACAGTATGCTTTTAAATAAAGAAATGGAAGCAAGCCCACTTTTTTAGCCATTTTTTTTGAAATGACAATAAATTATTTTTTTTCAAAAACATGATAACAGTACATTCCCAAAAATTGATACAATGTATATTGTTGTCCTCATGGTAGTTATACAGAACACAGGGTGTAGACATGATAATTTTTCTAATCAATGCTGGTACAAAAAATTTCTTGTCATTAAACCAAGAGAAAGTAGTTGTATACATAGTCCAATGTTCCGTAATCGCTTTGGGTTATTGGCAGAACGGGCAATGTCAGAAGCTATTGATTTAAGTCTTTGACCAGCTCAATGGACCCCTTTCTGGACAGCGCATTTATTTGCAAAAAGTTAAATGAGTGAGCAGTGGGAGATCAGTGTGACTGGCTCTAGAGCTCCTGAGACAGCCGATGCGCACCCCGAGCTGGGCAGCTCCAGATCTGAGCTACCCAGCTGCTCGTGGGCAAGGAGCCCTGAGAAGCTCATGCAGAGCAGAGTTCTACCTCACCCCGCTGGGTGGCTGTGGACAGATGGCGACACGGGCTGAGATGCAGGCGCCTGTGGGCTGAGCTAAAGCTTAAAAGTGGCCGCTTCTCTATATATCAAAGAGGAAATGCAAGACCTGTGTGCCGTCTTCTGCTCTCCAGGTGCCCCTGGGCGCCTCGCCTGTTCCTCTCCATCTGGCTTTCCCTCAGAAGGATGTCCTGGATGCTAATCAGCTTTTGGATTAGACCACTGAGGCTAGGGTTCTTCAGGCCAGATCTTTCTTTCTTCACGCAGGTTGTACAGGTTCTCACTACACAGATTGGATGCATAGTGCTTCTCCTGTTTTCAGCCTCCCAAGTGCTGGGATTACAGGCGTGTACCATCACGTCCAGTCTCAATCAATGTCTCAGCGCACCCCGGGGGCGGGGCCGGAACAGCAGGCCAGGGATGGAACCCTGGCTGCTGCTCTCTGGCTAAGCAGGCACTTTAGTCCACTGAGCAGATCTGGCTGGCCTTCAGGCTGGATCTTGGTGCTACCAGGGGCTCAGCGACCTTGCGATTAGAACGTTGCTCTTTTTTCCACTCCTGTAATGGTGGTGGTGGCAGGGTATGGTGGAGCTGGGAACCGCACCGCAGACTCCAGGGGAGACCCGCCAGTCCCTGGGCTAGCTGCTTATGTCCTCTCAGCTCCTCCTTTACCAAGCACATTCTGGTTCATTTCACTGCACGTTTGCTATTAAGTTTTTAAGCAGCGGCTCTCGTCTGCAGATTTTAGTCTGTGTCACCACTGCTTGGTGCAGATTCAGTACAGGTCTGCCTCTGCTAACCGTACATCCTTGTTTAAAAAATGGGCCCTTCCTTTTCCATGGTGATCTTACTTGTCCGGATTTACTTGTCTCTCAAACATTCCTGTTTGATATACTACTTTGGCACTTTGTGATCATAAGCATCAGAACTCAGCACATTCTTGAAGAAAGGTTCTTTTAAAAATATATGTTTCAAATATATATATATATATATATATATATATGTCTATATATATATATATGCCTATTTGTATCTTAATATTGATTAAATTCTTTTACTTTCTAGCAGAACCCCTGGCTATCATGTTTCTTCTCTCAGCCATGTATGCCATTTATGGTGATCCTAGGGTGTTTTTATCTTTCTGTGCATACCTTAGACACTATTGCTAAGTTCTGATTTACTTAGATTTCTTATCCAATTTTTTTTTTAATTTTTACTTTTAATACGAACAATGAGACAGTTTCAAAATACCTTAGTAGGACAGCCACAGTAATTAATTCAATGCATACTGTTGTCTCTATAGTAGTTCTTCAGAGTACAAGATGCAGGCATGCTAACTTTCCTGTCAGGATTAGCTGGTCTTACTGCAAATAGCTCTACCCCAGGGAAACACAGCGGTAGGAATAGGAAAGATGGACAAGAAGGCACAAAGCTGAGCAAGGTGGCCGCCAGTCTACCTGATGGACAAGACTAACTCCATGCACAGGAAAATGATCCTTTATTTATACTCTTGCAAAAGGTTAACTAGAGACTAATAGCTGGCCTGAACCAGACAGGATGTTTTTCTCAGCACTATGGTAGCTTGTTTGCGTTAGGCGCTGAGGCCTAGTCCCACCTACACATGCTTGATCAATTTCCTGGCTTCCTGTGGCTCCCAACACTTTTCTGAAGACTATTGGTACAAATATTTCTTCTCATTGAACTAAGAGAAAGTAGCTGTATGCATAGTCCAATATTCCATAATAGTAATGGGTTATCAGCAGAACTGGAAATATTGAAAGCTATTGACTTGAGACTTTTACAGCTCAGAATACTGATCTTGCTTTACCTTTTATGCCTCATGGTTAAACTTTTCTGCTGGATGGTTAAGGCTAAGTTAAAGCACACACACGTGTGTGTGTGTGTGTGTGTGTGTGTGTGTGTGTGTGTGTGAGTGCATGTGTGTAACTTTTGTATCCGAAAAGGTCAGCTAAATCCCCAGGATTTACCTTGAAACCATCTACAGCATTTTGTAGAGTTTTTGTCACTGTCAGCCATCTGGATGAGTCACAGCCATTGCTTGACCAGTTTGTTCTCTGTGAAAGCCTGAGAGAATATTTCCTCCCTAGGTGACTCTCCTTAGGCACACTATACATCATTGATCCCTTTCCTCTATGGCCCCATAATCTCCTTGAACAGAATATTTGGGATACCACTGAGTTATAGGATGTTACAGTACAGGGTCTGTTATGTCCTGAGTCCTCACTGACCTTGAAGGGTTAGGGTCAAAATATTGGCTACCCTTGTAGGTCTTCTTTTCCTCTAATTTTTGGTCTGTAAACTTAAGTTGTTAACCCTCCAGAAAAGAAGCACAGTGATGCTATTACTCTATAACATAGGTACTTGAGTTTAACATCACATCAAACATCTTAGACTTAACATAGAGCTGGTATTTTCCATCAATCAGTGATATTCTAATAAATCCCTATAAAATGTGATTTTAAAATTACATGTTTTACTCAAAAGTTTAGAAATCTAACCATATGCAAAACTGTAGCAAGTCAATACAATAAGACCCTAGCTAACCTTATCAAAAGAAAGGAAAGAAAAAATTCAAAATCAAGCAATAAGCAATGGCAAAATTACCATAGACCCAGTGGAGATTCAGAAGATCATTAATAGCTACTTTGAAAATCTTTACTCTCACAGAATTGAAGACACAGATGAAATGGACAGATTCCTAGAAAGGTACAATTTACCAAAACTAAATCAAGAAGACGTAAGAACTCTCGATCACCCAATAGCAGCCAATGAAATACAAAATGTAATTTAAAAACCCTACTAACAAAGAAGAGTCCTATTCAATTTTCACTTCCTCCCCTTGCTCACTCTTCCCCTGGCCCACAGGAAGTGCTCGTGGAATGTTTTCCCAACAGTCCAGGAAGCTGTAAACCTAACCTGAGTTACCAGTGCCCGTTTCCTCTCCAGTGTGACATTGTGACCACAGAAGGAGGTCCTACCTCTTGGCGCATCTTTTTCCAGAAGGAGAAGCACTGAATTCTCTGATCTCTCCAATGGCCACACCTCTTGATCTCATGACGCCACTGGGCACAGGAGGCTTGATGCAGAGCAAGCCCTTCCTCTGTGTGACCCGAAGCAGACAGCTCCTGGGTGGGAGCTATGCAGTGGACTTGCACATACGAAGGCAGTGTCCTTATGATGTGAGCGGATGAAACCAAAAAACCACCCTGCAAAAACCAGGAAGACATGCGTTCCTCAATCTTGGCACAGGCACGGAAGGACAAGAAATCCTCCCCTAACAATTTGATCTAAAACCCAGTACAGATATAGGTTTCTGTCTATATTTATGAAAACAAAAGCTAGTGTATCTTAAATTTACATGTGGAAACATGTAAGAAAAAAAATTATTTTAAAGTTCATTCAAACACTAAATCTTTCACAGGTTAGTGTTGGCCTACGTTTCCTTAATTCTACAATGTTTGGGGGAGACTGTCTGCGCCTCTCCTTGTCCTGCTCCAGCCTGGATTTCAGATGTCTCCCGAGGTCACTCATCACTCATGAACCTCTCTGGCTTCTCCCGGCCTCTGACAGGATGGAACCGCTGAGAGGCGAACGCCCCTACGGAGGTGTGTGCAGTCAAGACCCCTGGAGCAACACAGCAGTGTCTAGCGCAGGGCAGTGCACATCAGTATGCCGCCTCAGACCTCACAGGCGCTGAAGATGGATTCGAGCTCCCAGCCAGCCTCATGGTGTTGGCTTTCAGCAGTCTCCCTCCCTCTGAGCCGCGACAGGCGATCACCTTACCAAATCCCTCAGAGCAAGAAGAATCAACTTCCTACTCACATTGCATGTAGGCTCCCAATGAAAACCCCAACGCCACACAGCGTTTGTGGGGTGAAGTTGCCCTGGTACTGGCCCATACATCTTCCCATGGTGTCTGAAAAAAATAACATTGTCAGTAGGACAAAATACAGCATGAGATCAACTTGAACTAGAACAACAAACACCCTTCTTTTACTAAGAATTAAGTGCCCATGCTGCACCTTCTGCCAAGGGCCACACCCCTTGTACACCATCCTAAATAGAGATTTTTGTCTACTTTGATCTATGTCAGGACTTTTCTCTCTAAACAATTAGTTGAATCATTGATATTAATCAAATTTGGAAACTTATATACACTTTAGTCCCTCTCTTTAAAAATCATAACACATGTGACTATTAAATTCTTTGAGACACCCTGCCAGAAGGGGACCTGTTTAAATTTCTGAGATTATTTTTGCCTTGAAATCATGACTTTTCCACAAAACGTGTTGTTATTATTCTTATTCCTGTGCAGTTTGCTACACTGATATGGTTCCACAGTGCTCATTTTAACTCGCTTGACAAGGGTTACAGACTGGCCTGAGTCAGATCCGGTGGGATTTAGTGAGTGGCTCTAGTGAAAAACGACTGAAACTTTTCAGGTAGGAGAGAAATCTAATCTGGAGTACAGTAAAAATAAAGAAACCCAATGCCCTCCTCAGTGGAGTTCATTTATCCATTGAACAAGTCTGAACTAGTGTTTGTCACCAGTGTGGCATTGGGTTAGTACTAGCAAGTAAAATTTCAAGTGATGAAGTACCAGGACAGCATAAAATGGTAGCTGTCCCCAGGGTGAGAAGCTGAAGGAAGCAAGCTGGGGGAATGATGGGGCAGGAAACTCCAGGTCAGCACACCTTCACATAGTCCCCCTTGTGTGCTAGCTAGTGATCCTTCTCAGAGGTCCAGAGAGGGGACTCATATCCTGAGGTCCACAGGCCATGCATGAGCTTGCAGGGTGAGAGTTGAAGAAAGCAGAGCAGGCTTGGCTCTGAGACGATTCCGTAAGCTTCAAAGTAGAGATCGCAAATTTCTCAAGTGCTGTCTATTTTTATCAGTTGGTGTCGGTTTTAAGTTCCTATTTTAAAGGAGTCCACGTGAAAACTTTCAAAAAGAATATATTTTATTACAGCTTGTAGAAAAACATAAAAAGATAACTTGGAGAATGCACAGTTGCTCCAAGACAGAGAAGCCAAGCCTTCCCAGGAGGCCCTGGGGCCTCAGAGATCTACTGGCTTGTGTTCTGGCTCACACAGTTCTCACGGCGAGCTCCTCACTACCTGAGGCGGCTGAGGAAATGTTCTCTGTGTATGTATAAAACCCCAGTTCAGCAGTCCCAGCAGTGATTAGGTGCACCATGGCGTTGTAAGTGGTGGCAGTGGGTAAGAATGCTCTACTTTGAAATAAAATGCTATTTATTTAGCTGTTAGAGGTCAAAGTTATGCCATTTACTATGGACTTCTACGTAAATGTAGCCCTAGCGTGTCCTTCTTTCCAGAGCTTATAAGCTATGGCACAAGAACAAGGCTTTTATCAGTTGTTGGTCTTCCCCCTTAAGACACGTTGCCAAGTACACTGCCCAGAACTCCTGGGCTGAAGCGATCCTCCCACCTCACCCTTCCGAGTGGCCGGAACAACGTGCGCATACCACGGCCCTGGTGGTAATACTATTTTTAAAACAAGCTTAGATATATAATCTCGCCCCAGTATTGTTCATCAAAAATTTTATTGGTATTTTTAACTTCTATTTCATTTTCTTTTGGCAGCATGGGTGAAGCTGTACGAATTTTAGGATTATTGGCAAATCTAGAAACACTGTGACGGGCTCCGTTGTCACGTCCCTTGCAGAGCATTTGCTTTCTGTAGACCTGCACTAGCTCTGTGCCTTGGAACAGCCGAGTGTCAGAGAAGGCCAGGTTGTGGTTGTCATTAAGGCGTGTGCAGTGTTTGTCGTGCATACAATATGCTTCTAATGGGAATCAATTTCCGTTCTGACGATGGCAGGGAAAGTAAAATCCTCAGCTTAATTTTCTATGTCTAATAAATGGAAGACTGCTCCAGACTTGCTTGGCAGCTGTATTGTATTCTTTCTACTCACTGTGAAAACTGAAAGTGGTCAGAGGTTACACCAGGGTGGGTCTCCGAGTGTGCACACTGGGACTTCTAGGTGCTCCTTACACCAGGGTAGGTCTCCTGTGCACACCAGGAGTGCTCAGTGCCCCGCACCCCAGGGTAGGTCTCCTCCTGTGCACACCAGGAGTGCTCGGTGCCCCTCACCCCAGGGTAGGTCTCCTCCTGTGCACACCAGGACTGCTCGGTGCCCCTCACCCCAGGGTAGGTCTCCTGTGCACACTAGGAGTGCTCGGTGCCCCGCACCCCAGGATAGGTCTCCTCCTGTGCACACTAGGACTTCTCGGTGCTCCTTACCCCAGGGTAGGTCTCCTGTGCACACCAGGAGTGCTCGGTGCCCGTCACCCCAGGGTAGGTCTCCTCCTGTGCACACTAGGACTTCTCGGTGCTCCTTACCCCAGGGTAGGTCTCCTCCTGTGCACACCAGGAGTGCTCGGTGCCCGTCACCCCAGGGTAGGTCTCCTCCTGTGCACACTAGGACTTCTCGGTGCTCCTTACCCCAGGGTAGGTCTCCTCCTGTGCACACCAGGAGTGCTCGGTGCCCCGCACCCCAGGGTAGGTCTCCCCCTGTGCACCACATGAGTCGCGCATGGTGAGGACTGCAGAGGCGTGGGGCCAGGGTCACATGGCGTGGGGAGCGCGCCATGACGGCACCAGCAGGTCCTGACATCGTGGGGTAGAAAGTGCAGCAAGACACAGGGACGACTAGCGCAGTGACACCTGCCTGCCGAGGTTAACAAAGAAGGGAGCATGGTGAAGGTGGCGCCTCCTGGAGATGCCTGAGTCCCTCCCCGCACTCCCATCACCGTGCATCGTCTTCGTGAGAATATTAGCAGGTGTCATGCTGATGGATCATCTCAAGATGGTTCACAGTGCATCACTGTGAAGGAATGCGAGTGCGCAAGAGTCCCTCCCCTTGGCCCCCGCGGCCCTGCCCCAGGGACCGGGGCTGGGGCCGAAGCCCTCTTAGTGAAAACTGTGGGACTCTGATCTCAGGGGCACACTGGATTCACAACTGGACTTTTTGCCCCAAGGAAACACTAAACGTGCACACAGCACGTACGGTTTCTCCCCTTGCAAACCTGGCTCTCCTGGAAGGCACAGTTATTGGAGCGCTACCTGTGCACATTTATCTTTTTCCACATTTCCACCTATCCTGCAGGACAGCTCAGGATCCTGCCCATGCTCGGGTCTCCCAGAGAACTTTCCAGAGTACCGAGCAGTCTGAATTCATGCTGATGCCAGCTCTGCCGTCGCTCTTTCATTTCCGTGATGAATAACTCCTTTCTTCATTCACACCTGCTTCCGAAACATAGCATGTGCTTTGTGCTCTCCCTGCCGTTTACTTCGTCAGCACAGCGTGCCGGCTCTTCGTCTGAGTCTCTCTCCAGCCCATCTCTCCGCTTTCCCGCTGGCGCTCCCATCCCTGCGCCCATCGTCTCGAAACGAGCCGCGGCCTCTGCCTTCCGCCTCCCCACCTTTCAGTCCATCTCGCTCCTGCCCTCTTTGGTGTGAAGACTTTTAAAACCCTCTTGTGCCGATATTAGTTAGACATTTTTGCGATGCTGGCTCTGTGCTTGATACCTCTAAGAGTTGGGCTTCGCCTGTTTGCCCAGTTCATACGTGAGGAAGCCAAGACTTCGCTACAAGGACCTACTTGCCCATGAGGTGGCAGAGATGTGATTTGGACCTCGGTGATGCAGTAGGTTCCAGAGCGACTTCTGTGAAGCTGGCCCTCGTGTCTTCCCACTCGCCACTTCTTCATGTCATCATCCTTTTCCCGATCCTCCCCCACCACATCTGCGTGAGCTCGCCAAGCCTCCGCTGCACTGTGCTGTGTGCCAGGAGTACGCAACGCAGAGCCTTTCACATAGAAAACTGTGCCAAGAAGTGGCTTCAGTGCCTGCGTGGCAAACGAATGAGTGAGTGACCTTGGCTCTCCAATGACCTTGACCAAGCAGACACAGAGGTCTGCAGTAGGCACAATCTGCCGCTCCCTTTTGCACTCTCTCCTGCATTGCAAATTTCTGCTTCCTAGTTGCCTAGGAAATTTTTCCTTCCTGATTTCCTAGCGCAATCTTGGAAGTGAATTCCATTTTAAATATTTCTTTACCTAAAATCCAATCCCATTTACCACACCACTAAAATATTTCTGATTAATGGGCGTTCCACCACTTCCTGGGTTCTCATAAAGTAATGCTGTGTCTGTGATAGGGCAAGGTTGCGTCTTTCCTCACAGAATGTCTCTTGTGATGTGTCTTGCCTGTCGCGCTCTGTCGCTTGTTAGAACTTTTATTTCAGCTACCTGAAATGACTGTGCGCCGTTTTTGAGATGGGATCTTCCTGTGTGGTCTGGGTTAGTCTTGAACTTGTTGCATAGCCCAAGCTGGCCTCGGATTCCTAAAGCTTCCTGCCTCAGCCTCCCAGGGGCTATGATCACAGGTGTGTACCACACCCAGCTGTGTTTTTTTTTTTTTTAAGTTATCACTTACAGAAGCATTTTCTGTTTTGCTTTATCTTTGACACGGCATGACGAACTCTTTGGCATGTTGAGGCATAATTAGTGCAGACATTTGAATCTGAAAGCTTCCTTCTTGCATAGCCCAGTGAATTCTTTGAAGCCTCCTAGCTGCCCTGCACCACCAGAACCCCAGCCTGGAAAGCCACATCGGGGCCTTCCCTCCCGGGCTCCTCGGCTCCTCGAAGGCACCCTCCCCATGGTCTCTTCTTCAGTGGCCGAGTGATGGATTTACTCAGGGTTCCCCTCCAGCCAGAGCTCTCTCAACCCGCCTCGCACCTTTCAACAAATAGCCCGAGTATCTTAATCAGCATTTCTCCTCTCTCATCACCTTTTCCGCCAGGACTCTGGCAGGACGCCCGGTGGAGGAAACACCAGAACCTTTCCACTCACGCTCATTGGTGCGATTGCCATCTGCCCCCCAGTGCAGCCCCCAGGCATTGCAGGGGTTCCCATCCTAGGTGTCTGGGAATCCCGGCCCACTCACAGGAGGGCCGCTGGCCCCGGGTCCCTCTGCCCCTGTCCTGCTTGCCGTCTGCGGCCTACTGCGCCTTCCTCCCTCCACCTTCCACCGTCTCTCTTCCTCTCTCCCGCTGCCTTCCTTCTGCGCCTTCCCCAGGGTCCCCTTCCCTTCCAGAGCGCGGGCTCCTCTTCAGCGTCAGTGCCCCGCACACTGGCACCCTCCACCCCACCAAGGAAGGTCTCAGGTGTCACCCATGCAGCTGCGGCTTTGCTCCGGAACGCTAGATGTTCCACTTGGGCACTCAGTGACAGAAAGCAGACTCTTTCCCTAAGGATGGCGACACCCTCCGGAGCCACATCCGCGCATGGCCTCCCTGCCCCACAGAGCTCCACGTGTGTGGCACTACACAGTGGGCACTGGGTTGTTTCAATCATGGGTTTCTTAAGAAGGTGGGATTCAGGGAGACAGCGACAACGCAGGAAAGGCAGGGGCCCGGGCATGGCTCCCGACCTCTGGAAACATCTGCAGCTTGGACCCTAGAAGCAAGGGAGGAGATGGCCTTGAACTACCCTGTGTGCCGGGACTGCAGAGCGGGCCAGGCCGGCAGCAGCAGTGAGGGCAGAAGACACGCTGCCCTCGAGTTCCTGCAAGTTCCCTTTGGAAAAAAGAATGGCGCAATCTTGGAAAACTGGAATAATGGAAGAGGTGCGTGGGCCGCCAGTGAACTTGAGAGCCGCGCGAAGCTGGTGTGCAGAGCCCTTCCACATTAGCTAAGGCCATATGCAGCAGTGTGCTAGGGCCGCTGGAGGAGACCTTCAGAACAGAGAACAAATACCCGCGAGTGTCAATTAATGTAATTTATGGGTATTCTTCCCTGCTTGACTATTCTGTGGCCATGGAAAGCTTGATTTGGCTTCATTTCCTTTTGAAAAATAACTACTTTTGGAAAATGTCTCAGCTTTCTCTAATGAGTTATAAACAGTGAAAGTTACTCAACTAATTTATTATAAATACCTTTAACCATAGTTCCTTAGCTCTTGCTGGGACCATTGGGTCTTGAACAAATTGTATGTCCGTTGTCAAATTGGCAAGACAGGAAGGGTGAGCGCCGTCCAGTCAGGTCGTCGGCTTTCCCCTCCTCTCAGCTTCTCTTTGTGGACGCAAGCAGCTGTAGGAGCACAGAGCAACTTGGCTTTCTATTTTTAAATATACGGTCGAGGGAGAAGTCATACACATTTAGGGAAGAAAATCTTGGTCGTAGAATGTGCTCATGAAAGTAGAAAGATGACGGTGCGGTCCTTTATTGTAAGGAACTTGTGGGCCTTCAGTGAAGAATTGCTCTCGGGTGTCTGTCAGCAGCCACCTTTAAGTGACTCAAATAAGCAAAGCTGTAAGCGGTGTCTACCGCTCTCCGTTGTCAGCAGCTGCTTGGTTGCTGCGTTTCCCTCCAGTACAGGGATTACAGCTTGAGATACCAAGTAATGGCTGCAGCCTGCCGCTTAATTCTTGTGTGCTCAGGAGCAAGTTTTCTTTTCTCTGATTTGTAAAGGAGGAAATAGAACAGGGTCTTCCCAGGAAGCGCACCAGCCACTTTCACGTAGCTGCCCAGGGCAGTCCACACACATGGAGAGGAGGTCTGTCGTTTCACCGTGCAGGAGGCTCCAGGCCCACTGAACCCTGTTGCTTTTGGACTCTAGGGACAGCATGGGACATTGAGAGCTGCAAGCGCCCCACGGATCGAGCCACTCACCCGGGGGCAGCAGAGAAGCGGGGGCAGGCATGGGGAGCGGTCAGAGGAATGGCTCGAGCCCCTCAGTCCCCACCACAGCGCACATCCACAGGGAGCCGAAGGCTTGCCCACCGGTCCTCGCCTCCTGGGTGCCCTGGGCTCCTCGAAGGCCGTGAGAAGGTGGGGGGAAGCAAAAGGGGACACGGACGCTAGAGAAGCAGATGTGGACCGGAGGAGCAAGGTTTTGTTAGTTGGTAGAGGACAGAATGTCAGCAAAAAGCACTTCAAATAAAGCTGAAGGTCGAACAAGGAAGAGGCTGCACTGTGTCCTCCGGATTTAGGAGCCTAGAGGTCCTGAGAGCCGGAGTGAGGACCAGTGGAGAGGTGGGCTTGAGGGGGCATCGGAGAGTCCAGAAGTGTTCCGAGGATGCCAGACAGAGGAACAGCTAGGTCCTGCTCACTGTGGGCACTGAAGGAAAGAGAGAAACCAGGCCACTGTCCGCGGATGAAAGGATCGAGGGTAGCGGGAGCACTGGTTCTGATTTGTAGCAGCTGTGAGAAGACCCCCGTGGGCCTGACTAGGGGAGGCAGAGCTATGGGAGGAACATTTCAATTTGAACAGAAAAAAAAAACCGGAATGTGTTTTATATTTTACATACATAGCATGTATCTACATAATATAGAGAAGTTTTAGTTCTCATGAAGTACATTGTTATTTTTTTGTTAAAAATCACAGTATATGGTGGGCCACCGAGGTAGCCCAGCAGATTAAGCACCTGCTTAGGCAAGCTCAGGGACTGGAGTGCAATCCCTGGCACCACATGCCCAGCAGGCCCCATCGCCGGGCACACTGAGCTGGCCACCAAGTCCGGCATGGTGGCGCATGCCTGTCATTCCAGTGCTGGAGAGGCTGAAAACAGGAGGGTCACCCCAAGTCTGAGCTGCATAGTGAGGCCCTGTGTCAAATCCATTCAATAAATAAGTCACAGTGTATGGCTAAAAGTAACCTGCAGCAACAAGGGACATAAAGATAGGAGAGGCGGTGCTACATCCTTTGGTTGAAGGCGTGTCGAGCTGCGCCCTGTACCGGGCCCTGCACCAGCTCCTGGGGAGTCCCTGTGGATGAGGCTTCCTTGTCTGTGCTGTTCTAGAAATCACAGTCCCCGGGTGCCAAGGAAAACAGAACAACAGAAACAAAGTCGTGCTTGGTTCTGTCCTTGCCTATGTCGGCAACTCCACATTCTCATCTTGCACCGTGTCATTTCTGCCACAGACCTGCCCCTTCTATTTCAGCAGGAACTTGTCTGCCAAGGAACAATGCTGGGCACCATTGCATAGGCAAGGAAGGAATCAGGAAACTGCAAGACGGGCTCTTCCCGGGTAGAACTTAGAAGGAATGTGTGAGCTAGGTTTGAACTTTTAGAGTCAACTGTAATAGAGGATCACAAATAACTACCTTACATGACAGAGTAATATGATAATTCATGGGCATCCTACAGGCTTACTATGCTATGTAGGGAGCATACATTCATAGTTTCTCTTTTTGCTTACTGTGTTGTATGGTGCGCACATAATTGTATATAATATATATACATATATATATATATATATATATATATATATATATATCACATATATCCATATATGCTTCAAAGGATACAATGTTTCAGGAACATGTATACGTTGTATAATTATCAGGTCAAGGCAGTTAGCCAACCTACCGCCCTAAACTTTCACCCTCCCTTTACACTTAGGCACTCCAACTCCCCGGCTCCAAGTGGCGCTGGCCTGTCTGCAGGGCGCTGCCCACCGCACCACCACCCTGTGCAGCACAACACGAGTACTCGGTTTCCCCTGTGTAGCTGAGCGTTGTTCCCGCTGCCCAACCCTCCCGGCCCTGCCTCCTACGATCCCAGCCTCCTGTCCTCAGCACCTGCCAGCCGCTGCTCTCCATTCTTATGAGATTAAGGATTTTAGATTTCACATACAAGATTGGCTCTTTTAATTTATTATGGTCGTGAATGGATATAATTGGGCAGTCCCTGGATTTATTTTAGAAGTGAGGAAGCTAACAGCTAAAGAAAAGGATCGCACGGCCTAATCAAACCTTGAAAGTCTAATCAAACAACTCTGTGTTCATGTTATGCAGCCATTACGAAATTAAACTACAGATTAATGTTTAATGAAAAAGAAAGATGCAGGGGGTTAGGGAGACAGCTCGGGGGAATATGTGCTTGCCTGGCAAGCACAAGGTTCTGAGTTCAGTCCCTGGTGCCACCAAAAAAAGAAAAAGGAAGACGTTTGTGGTATGGGGTTAAGATTGTTATTATTAATTCTCTACAAGATATCCAGTAGTGGCATGCTTTTCCCAGTACCCTCGATACACTGGCCAGCCAAGTTTTGTAAGTAGGCGGCTCCAACATATACACGTAGTGAGAATAGGTTTCCTTGCCTTGAATGCATGTATTTTATTTCTTTTACTCTCTTAGGCTTATACAATTAGCACATGCATGAGAGTAGGGTAATGGCCACACAGCTGCTGAGTTTCAGTGTAATATTTTAAAATTTCCATATCTGATTTGATGCTTACTATGTGTTTTGTAGATACTTTTTGTTGTGTTAAATAAGATTTCTTCGATCTTTAAGTTTTATTATAGAATAATGTTGAATTTATTGTATTAAATGATAATCCTTAGAACTAATGAGATACTGGTGTCATATGATTTATTGAAGCTAGTTTTTCTAACATTAAAAAGACTTCATTTTTAGGTCAGTTCAATTTTATCATATTATAGTTTTATAATTTATAGATATTTATCAGAATTGTCAAATATAAACAAAAATGGATAGTAATAGACTGTATCCTAACATTATTATGACACATACTCAGAAATTGCTCCATGCATCTCCCTTCTACCACTAATTTGGTTTTTAAGGTTGGATTTTTTTTTTTTTTTTGTCTTTTTGAGACAGGGTCTCACTGTGCAGTTCAGGCTGGCCTTGAGCTCACTTTTGTAGCCCAGGCTGGTCTCGAACTCGCAGCGATCCTCCTGCCTCAGCCTCCCACGTGCTGGGATTACAGGCGTGAGCTACCACGCCTGGCAAGGTTGGATATTTAAAAGCAAACATCACTTTTCTCCTTTCCCTCATCCCAGAAGGAGCTTAAAATACACAGATGTGTGCACACGTGCACACACACACACACACACACACACACACACAGAGTAGCTCAGATAATTGCGCTGTTGATTTCTATTGGTCTATTCAAAGCAACAGTTAATCCTAAATTTTTTTCTTCTTTTTAGTTTTTTCACACATTTTGCATCCTTATATCCGGCTATCTGAACAACTAATGTGAAGACACAATGTGCAATATAGCAACCACTGGAAATCCTATCATCTTTTTTTTAGCAAAATTCTGTATTATTTCTAATTTTCTTTCATTACTTTCTTCTCTTTAAAAAAATAAATAAAAGCAAATCTCAGACATCATGCCATTTTAACCAGAAATATTATCGTATGCATCATTAACTAATGTGCACTTTTCAAATCTATGAGAGCCGTCTTACCGTTGCATCTAAAATAATTGTTTGCCATCCTTAACACAATCTAATGCCTATTTTATGTCACTATTTTCAAGAGCTTCAAAGCTGTTTTGTATACTTTGTTGTTATCCTCAGAGCATTATCTAAGTGAGATCCGTGCAAAATTGTGCCGGCATGATTGATTACAAGCCTCTTTGCAGCAGTCTTCCCGCCCTCTATTTTCTTTTCTTCAAGATAACTGATATTTGGGTGAAGCAGCTAGTTTTCCTAAAATTGTTCATTTTGGATTTGGCGGTCTCTTCATTGTGCCATCTAGCTTGCCTTTGTGGTCTCCACTTGTCTGATACACAAAATTTGTACAGAAAAGCTTTATTGAGTTTAGGGTCACTTTGTCATGGAAGAGTTCTCCTAGGAGGTCCTACTGTGTTGCGTCTAAGGGACAGCGTGTCCGGTTGGCTCCCACTTGGCAGTGCCAGCCCTCATCAGCAGGCAGGTGGTCTGTGCAGCTCCTCCTTTATGGAGCTGCCCTTTGCCTGCTGGCTTTGACATCTGCCTAGCACGCCTCAATGGGGCTGGTAGAATGGTACTTCTCCGATTCTATCCTAAATTTTGACTCATAAACTAAGTTCTTTTCCATAGAACTCATCTTCACTCACCTTTTGTGCACAGCGAGAGAAAGTTAACATAGCAGCAATAGTACGAGCGCTTCATGCCTTCCCTGAAAGCCAACACGGTACAAACAAGGGGGAAACCTCACTCTTCTCCTCCTGGTCAGCGTTGTCCTGCCAACGGCCAGTGACGAGTGAGGCAACTTGGGATTTGTTTCTACATAAGATTTTCCATGGGCTTTTGTGTTTTGTATGTTTCCACACAATAGAGTGGCCCTTTTAATTCTCTTGTTTTCAGCAGGTTAGCCCACTGGCAGCTCTTGCACAGTTTATCCTTATTTTTTTATTAATGAGATTTCATTCATCTTTAGAAATCTTTCTTTCTGGCACAAGGAGACACTCAGACTGATGGAAGCTCTGATTCCATTTGGGAGGAGTAATTTTTTAATATTTGCATTTAAGTGAGGGTGTGCATGTGTGTGTGTGTGTGTGTGTGTGTGTGTGTGTGTGTGTGTGTGTGTGGTGTATAGTCTTTAGTCTTGGGTTGGCTAATCATGAAGATGTTATTGACCTCACAGGTACCACTAAGCTGTAGTTTCTCTAGTTCTATATTCCAAAACAAAATGTAAGAATGAAATGATCGATTCCTTAACTATTTATCTAAAAACTTTCTCAGAATAATGGTTACTTTGTGAAAACCTGTCTGTCTACTGATCCTGTACCACATTCACTTGTGTATTTTGTAAACATACACAACTTCTATAAACATTTATTCTGGAAATGGCCAGCCAGATAGCTCAGCAGGCTAAATTACTGGACCACATCCTCAACAATGATTTAAACAAAAGAAATAATTCTTAATATTTTCCATAGCATTTTAGGTATTTCCCATTGCAAGAGTTGTGTCAGAACATCTGGCACAATACAGTAACTTGTACTTTTATGTTTTTACTTTTTTGTAAGTAAAGGAAAGCTGGGGGGAAAGTGTCGAATTCCGTCTCTCCATTCTCTTTATTGTCGCATCGCTGTGGCTTCGAGGTCCTGATGCGCAGGTCTCTCTCTGCCTGGGCAGCTTCCAGCCCGCTTCTCTTGCTTTCCATCAAGGTTCAGGTCTCCGAGATGCTTTTCAAACAAATGACCAGCCACAGTGTGACATGCTGGCTAAAACTCTAGCTCCTCACATGCTCAGGAAGGAAAAAAGGCATAACGCCATCTAAATGTCTAAAGCTGTTGGAAAATTATAGAATCCAGATTCTTGGGGTATCACAATGAGTAGCACAAAAGCAAAGAAGTTGCCAGTCGATCCAAGGCAGTGAGCCGGTGGTCAAGGACATTCTGTGAAGTTCATTAGTCAAGTGAGTATAATGATCTTGCTAAAGTTCTTATAAAATTCTGTCACTTTATCAATTTTAAATTCTAATTCTTTAAAAGAAATGTGTGCCTCACATAAACTAAATCCGCAGCGCCAAGTGGAATCTGCTGACCAGTGCGTCATCGTCAGGATTCAGCAAGTGTCCTTCTAGTCAGGTGATTTGAGAGTTAAATGTAATGAAACCATACTCTTCCAATAACAATTTTAAAAAGTATTAATTATACTCACTTGAAAATTAATGTACTTGTGTATTTTGTAAACATACATAACTTCTATAAACATTTATTCTGGAAACGGCCAGCTAGATAGCTCAGCAGATTAAAGGGCCTGCTTAGGCAGAGTGTGGCAGCGGGTTCGAGCCTTGTTGTGCCCTGCCAGCCCCACCCCTGGGGCACACTGAGCCTGGCAACTGAGACTGGGTGTGGTGGTGCATGCCTGTAGTCCCAGCACGTAGGAGGATGAAACCGGGACAATCACTACGAGTCAGATCTACGCACTGAGACCCTGTAGACTCTGTACTAAAAAATTTTTTTAAAAAAAGAAAGAAATATAATAATATTCTGGGAGTGCTAGGATGATTCTGGGTCTTTAAAATTCAATGAATCCATTACCTTCACAGTTTAACGAAGGAAAATGCCATCAATTGAGGTGGAAAAGTCACTTAACAAAATTCATTGTTCATTCACATAAAATCTCTCAAAACTATGGGGGGAGGAGCACTCTAATAAATAAAAGGCATCTACAAAAACCCACGTAACATCCCTTACTACAAAAAATTGAAGCCACAGGAAAGTGAAGAAGGCATGGAGAGCCCTTTCCGCCGTGCACAGTCAGTGTTGTACGGGAAGCCAAAGCCAGCACAGTTACAGTGAGGGGAGAAACAGAAATGAAGAGCAGACTGGAAGAAAAAGACAGCACAGCGACTCCTGTGCTGCAATAGATTAGGATGATGACCTATTGTTCAAAAATCAAAAAGTATCAAAAACAAACAAAAAACCTTCTAGAATTTTAAAATCACCAAGATAATAGGACACAAGATCATCAGTCTTCATGCGCATGTATGCACACACATGCACACACACACTGCGCACATACACACACGCGTGCACACACGCGCACACACACACACACACACACACAAAAATCTCAGTTCAACCTTATACAAAACTCAGTGGATTCTGTCTTTAAATATAAGTCATAAAGCTACAGAGGTTTTAGAACAAAACAGAGGAGGGAATCTCTGTGACCCAAGATAAAGCAAATCTCTTCCCTGCAGTATCAAATAACAAAACTAAAGATTAATAAATGTCAATTTATAAGCTTCAAGTTTCCTCTTATAAAGTCATACTTATGTACCTCAGCGGTATTGCTGCCAGATATTCTAGAGAAGTAGAAGCTGATGTTTGCCTAGAAACAGGCTCATGAATATTCATGATCGCCTCCAAACTCCCCTGATACCACTCCACAGAGGAGTAGATCAGTGAACCATCACACATCGGTGCCACAAATGCCGCCCAACAACTAAGGAACAGAATAGTGCCGTGTGCGACAACTTGTGTCTCGAAAGCAGTGGTAAGTGAAAGGAACTTCCCAAAACTTACGTTCTGTAGAGACTTCCTTATTTGATTTTTTTTTTTTAAAGTTGTAGTCTCTCTGTGGTTACCTGGAGCTAGGGAGGGACCAAGACTGGCTTTAGATAGTTTCAAAGAAGGAGTTTTTATTCTGTATCCTTAATGTAGTAGCAACATAAAACTCCATGCATTAACGAAAATTTACAGAGCTTCACACTAAATGTCATTTATTTATTTTTAAAAGTAAAAGTTAAACCAGGGAGATAGCACAAGGGTGTAAGAGTCTGCCTGGCAAATGCATCTGTCCTTGGTACCCATCTCCCCAAAATGTAAATATTAAATTTTAGTCAATGCACTGCTAAGAGATGAATAGAATATACATTATTCACAAAGGGAACTTAGAAAGTAGGAGTATCTTAAAATTTATTTTTAATGCAACAATTTATTTTGCCTTCAAAAACCATCTTTAGCTAAATGCTTATAAAGTTATACACTTAAAATATATAGCATCTTGGGCTGTGGAGACAGCTCAGTAGAATAAGCATTTGCCTGGCAAGCACGGAGTCCTGAGTTCAATTCCTGGAGCCACAAAACAAAAAAGCACCTTGATTATACTTCAGTAAAGCTGTTGTAAAAAGGAATGACGCTACAGAGAACGCCCACCATAATATATGCACCAGATAGGCTGAGCAATGAGATGCCATGACTCCAAAACAAATGGTCAGGTGTGGCAGGAAGAGAGGCCCCTGCAGAACGATCGAAGGGTGGGAGTTGGTCTTAGGACTCCAGGCAAGGTACGGTAGAAGGTGTCTGCGACGTGTGTGTGCTCATGGTCAGGTACAAGCAGATGTATAAAGGCGAGAGGCAAGGGTGAGCACAGGAAGCCCCCAGCGGGAGGGAGAGGTGAAGAGGAATGCAAGATAGGTTCTAAAAAACGACTCTCACCAAAATTCGGGGAGTAAATTTTGGGTGATGACAGGCTAATCGCTTCCTAGGAAGCCATTCATTTGGGGGCAAGGAGCCGGCATGGTGCGAATCCTGCAAGGCTGATCCTCTGGTGTTTAGCATCCACTTAGTAACTGGTGCGCACCTCGCCTACGACAGTCACAGGATGGCCAGCAAGGGCCTCTGCAATGGCAAGACCTTGCTCCAGGGTGCTGTCTTAGCTACAGCCAGGCCGCAGTAGATCCAGGAGAGGCGTGGGAAATGGAGGCCAAGGGGCATTTTGGGTTATTTTTGTTTTTGTTTTTGCTTCTTATTACATATGTATTTATTTTCTTAGGCACTTTTAACATTGAAGAGGCTAACCTAAGAGGATACTATTAAAGAATTTTAATTCAGAAGATACTAACGTTGAAAATTAGTTGCACAGTTATTAGTTATAAGCTCTTTGAAAGGAAGTTTTAGTGTACTCAAATGGAGAAAACAAGAAGTTTCCTAGCTTTTTGCATGGAGTATGCACTTAATTGCAGGGACTAATCCTTTAACCATTTTGAAGGAGCGTTTTGGTGACAGGCGGACTCTCGGGTGCCAGCCTGGATGGTCATCCTCCACCTGGTGAGAAGGCAGCAGGCCTCACAGCCCTGAGTTCCTCCTATCTGGCGGGGTTCCCCACCCCCCGGCAACAGCTACCTCCAGACTTGGGCAGACCTCGGTAGGGGAAAAGGAGGCACGAGTGCTGCCCAGCAAGCTAGGTGGGGCGGTTCTTCTAGGGCGGGGAGACAGCCTTCAGCACCCAGCAGCCAAGAGGCTCTTCACAGTTTGCTGAGTGAATGAAGAATGAAACCATGGAATTTCTTAGGAAGGCATATTTCTTAAGGTGCTTCGGAAGTAAAGATGAGGGGGAGAAAAAGACAATTCTCTTTTCAACTACTAACTATAGCTGAACGTTAGTGACTGCCTGGGTTGAATAGAAATTTGCGGCCATATTTGGGTTCCTTAAGAAACTATGTCCTGCACAATCATTGGTATCTCCTTAGGTTATGGAACAAAGGAGGGAAAGAAGAGGCTAAGTGGAGGCTGGGACCTCACTGCAGAGGGGAAGTGGAGGCCCCAGAAGCAGAAGAGAGCCCACAGGAGCAGCGGTGTGAGGGGCACACCTTGCCAGAGTGCCATTCTGTCACCTTTCCTCAGTCCTGCCTTTCAGCTGAGTGGGTGGGAACAAGGCTATAACTATTGTCTTCAGACATATTTAATATTCTGAGTGCAGATCGCACCAGCTCTGCAGCCCTAGATCTAAATCTTGGGGCTATTGGTAGCTCTGCCAGTACAAGTTTGATGCTCAGTAAAATTTCTAACCTTCCATAGATAGATCTTGTTAAGAGTAAAATACTAAGAGCTTGTGAGGATTTTACAATGGCACAGAAGAAATACGTAGTAAGACAGATGGCCATTAAACAGTAGATAACATGAAGTCTCTGAAAGCCCAACACTACATCCACCAATACGATATTGCTTTTCAGTTGACTAGACTGAAAACTCACTTTGTTGGCCTGCTGTGACAAAGGATCATGCCCACAGTCCTCAGTCCTGGGCACTGTGGAGGCTGAGGTAGGAAGATCGGGTGAGCGCAGGAGTTCCCTGCCAGCTGGACAACACGGTGAGACCTGGTGTCAAAACAATCCTCTGGCCGGGATATTTCTTTCGTCCCATGTTTACATAACCCTAGCAAGGTAATCTTGCCATCAATTAGCTCAAACAGGTGGCAGTGTTGTGACTCAAAGCTAAGTAAGATAACGGCAGTCACCAAAGCGTGACGCTCCCTGTCCCTGTTGAAGACGCGACAAGATGGTGACTTAGAGCTGCCTCCAGCTCATCTCCAGCTCATCTCTCCCTGCCTGTGAAGGGGCTGGGGAGATAGCTCAGTGGTCTAAGTGCCTGCTAGGCAAGCGCAAGATCCCAAGGTCAATCCCTGGCACTGTATGCCCTGCCAGCCCCAGGACCCGGCGGGCTGGTGCACACCTGTAATCCCAGCACTGGGCTGCCTGAGATGGGAGGATCACTATGAGTCTGAGCTGCACAGCAAGACCCTGTACCAAATAAATACATTTTTAAAAAAATGATTTTCCTGTGGAATGATTCTTTAGATATACAGGAGAAACCTTCAACACAGAAAACACATTTCAAATGTTTGCCACTTTCCAAGTTTGGGGAGACCTCTAAGCTTCTAGTTGCACTTGAAGAGCTCTCTCTTTCCGCTCTTTTTCTTGATCATGTATCTCAGAACAGCTTCTTCGCCTAATCAGGAAATACACACCGTGGACGTGTGCCCCGTGGCATTTGGGCACGTCCTGCCTGCAGGTCTCGTGTGCTTTCCTCCTCATGGCCTTGTTAATGACGGAGGCTGTTCTCTGGGCCCTGCCTTCCGGGCCTGGCCCTCCAGGCGGATGTGCTGTTCTCCAGCCACCCCTGCTGCCTCTCCGACCGAGCACGTAGCGCGTGTCCCCATTTTTCCGCTGTCCGTGTTGCTTTCGGGACCCAGAATGCCCTCACTGGAGCCCATGAGCAGTCAACCTTCAAGGCCCCATGGCAGCTTCCCCTGGGAGGCTTGCGGGGTGCTCAGCAGGAGTCCTGATCTTCCTTCTCTGTTCCTGCAGTGCCTGGTGTTGCTTCTATCCTAGTCTTCTAACTGGTGGGCAGTTGGTTGTTGTGTCCACATTCTACCCCGAGTATACATATGGGTAAGAACTTTATCTCACGTCTGTCTATCCATGCCAGCCTTCTGCAGGGTAGAAAATAGCCAAATGCTACAAAGTCATTAAATGCAAGAACACCTTGCCTTCTACTGATTTCTCATGGTTGAGCTGGAGCACTAAGGTTTAGCACAGGTATTTCCAGAAGATCCCCATTTAGCTTCCAGACTTGCCTGCGTCGTGTGTGTAAGACCTTTGTGTGCGACGTGAAAACTCCCTCATGTTGTGGTGGCCAACTTCTTTAATTTCTTTCCCTTTCCTGGAAATCTCTTTAATTAAATTTTCCAAGGCTTTCTGCTAGTGACCTAAAGGCCTCCAAGGATTCCATGTGTAGGAACTAACCTGGCTGTGAGCCTAAAAATAGTTTATTGCTTCAGAGAGAGAAATTACTTTCTGGACAATTTAAGCTGGATTTTTCTGTCTGTATATGCTTTAGATAATAATGGAAAAAAGTCATAAATTAACCAGAACATAGGAAAGAGGGCTTTAAACTTGTTATAAGGTATAGGTCACCTGAATAGGATAGGAACATTTTAAGAAACACCAACAAAGGACCGATTATGCAAGGGTCCCTGGGCCAGCTGAAGCCCCTTTAGATCTGCCCCCTCGTGTCCACTAAACTTAAACAAGTAAACACGGCTAGGCCATCTCTCTCTTTCTTTGATATTTCAGGAGAGAGGAATACCTTATATGAATGTTTTTATACACTTAAACCTTTACCAAGAGCCTATTAGAGGCAAGGAACTTCACTAGGCAAAGTAGATGTAAAGTGGGGTTAGTTTCTACAGTCTTCTAAATAATTTGAAGATTTTAAATGTATATAGAGCGTCCATCCTACCTTTCCCACCTTCAGTTTTCCACTAGAAGACCAAGATAAACATCCTTGTATGGCATTTATCCGTAGGCAAGTGGGTAAAGTCCCGGGGTGTCCCTAATGTTTCTGAATAAAGAATAAAAATAAATGTAATTCAACATGGGACTATTCAAGTTGCTTATTCAAAGCTATGTTAAATTTAACCTCCAAGAAATAATTATTTCAGTGGTATCTCTCAATGACTTCTGAAGTCAGGTCAATTTCCCTCTGTCTGGGATATTTTAGATGCAGCATGGCCTAATGGTAAACGAGTGAACAAGAAGCTAAACTATTAATATTTGTTTCCATTTTCAAGCCCCTCTGATGACCTTCTGACCAATTAAAGCACAAAAATTTGGGGCTGGAGAACGGTTGCCCTGTTGAGCTCATGCTATGGAAAAAAAAATCCTTATATTGTCAATGACCCATTCAGTGACTACCTGGGGCCAAGTCCTGTCTCCAACCCAGGGCCTGGAAAGGTGCATCTGGCCCCTTCGCTGTGGCAGCACTAGCAGTTTGAGGAAGCCACCGTGGGTGAACATTCCCGGGTGTCAGCACACAGGAGTACCTGTAGAGCGAGTCCTGTTGGGTGGCCAGTTCTCCAGAAAAGCTTAGACAGCGACCACAAAGTCAGAAGCACGTAGGAATCAAACCATAAAACATAGAAGAGAGATAGGAAAATCCTACCCCACGCTGCCCTGTGCGTTACACAAAGCTAAAATGGTTCCATCCACCAGAGCCTGCCAAGAGCTGCAGTGCATGGTCTTTCCAGTGGCAATTTTCATAAAGCTCTTCAGATCTACCTTATGGCCAGGGTGGGCCTTAGTTGCAGACAGAATCTTGAAGCGTTGTGAGCATGTACAGATTCAAAGGCATCCTTTCGTGGCCCATGGGACTCTCTCACACTCTCAGAGTTCTTGCAGCCCCATTTTAGAAATGTGTTAAGACGGGGTGTGGTGGCGCGCGTGCAGGTCATCCCAGCACTTGGGAGCCGAGTAAAAGGAGGCTCACTACACTTCCAATCTGTATAGTGAGCCCCTGTAGGACCGTGTTACTAAAGTACGTTGAAAAAATAGGTAGTAGAGTCTTGACAGTTTTTTGTTTGGATGGTTGATTGGTTTGGTTTTCAGGTGAAATCTTATTCAAATATCCACTTCTAAAATGTGTTCGAGTAACCACCCATCATTTGCCTATTAACTGACAGCAGACTACGAGGAAAGCTGAAGGAGTAGAGACATGAACAGTATCTTAAAGCACCACTGAAGTTGCCAAGAGGAAAGACCAGGCAGAAAGAAGAGCTGGCCGTATCTGCCTTGCGCTCTTGTTCTCTTGGCACAGAATAACCGGAGTATCCGACTTTGCGCAGAAGGCTAAAGCCTCCTCGGTCCTGAGGAACCGGGGTATAAAACGCGCCTGCGGTGTGTTCCTCATCCGCATTGTCCTCCCGCAAACTCGCTACCCCAGAGTTCTCTTCTGCCAACACCTCTCCCAAAAGTATGCCGCCTCCCACATGCCAGAAAATGATTTGCTTGCAAACATTGCCCAAATGCCCGAGAGAACTTCACATGCCTAGGACTCCAGCGAAGTACGGATTTTCGTTTCACAGAAACAGACTCTGTGGATTTAAAAAGGGAAAATGAAGATTCTGAGAAAAAAGGCGGAGGTCAGGGGGGAAAGATACTTCGGGGAGGTCAGGCCCTCCCAAGAAATTTCCCAGGGTGATCCCGGCCTTCCAGGTGAGCTCAAACTTGGCCATCGCGTCGGATGTGCATACGCTCCTCCAACGTGGTCGGCTCCCTCCGCTGGCAGCGCTCCTCTCAGCATCCTCATCAGAACCCTTTACCGGAAGGGCAAATGGCCCTGAAGAAATTTGCAGCATCAGGTCAGATGAGGCGGGCAGAAAACGCAAGAGAGAATCCTGACGCGAAGCCAGGCCCGGCCAGCTGTGCCGTGCCAGGCAGTGACCCGGGACGCAGAGCTGGGCAGAGGCACAGCTGCCCGGGCAGCGCTCCTCATTGTGCCCCCTCTAGAGGAAGGCTCTGCCCACATGTGCACTTATAGGAAGCTGACAGGCCATATACTGTGTTTAAGAAAAGGGGACAAGGACATGTTTTGAATATCTGCTTTTTGGCTCGATGGCATCTATATTCATGAAATTACACACAGCAGCTACGACAGTCTGGTCAGTTGTTACGATTGGGAATGCTTGTGAACACCCTAAACACCTTTTCTTCTTGCAAAATCATCTCAGATGCTGAGTCCAGTGAGCAGCCAAGAGCCACCGAGCGGCTTCTGAGGGGCAGAGCTCCGAGCCCAGAAGGCTCTGCGCTCAGTCACAGCATCACACGGTCCTGTGAGAAAACGCAGGCCTAGAGGCACCGTACACTTCCCCAGGCTCTGTCCGCTGTCTGCACTCAGACAAAGCCTTGATCCAGAACCTGCACATGTTCTAATCTCTGCACTGGTCACTGGAAGCCCAGTCACCAGCCAAAGGCTGACTAGGAAACCACTTATCACTTTGTTTTTTCCAAGGAAGGCAGTTCTTCAAAAAATAGTCAGACTGGGCTGGCAAGATAGCTCAGCAGACGAAGCACCTGCCTTGGCAAGCGCAGAGAGCAGAGTTCTATCCCTGGTCCCACATGCCATGCTGGCTGCCCCCAGGGTGCAATGAGCAGATGACACAGTCCCTGGCATGGTGGCATGTGCCTGTAAAGCCAGCCGTGGGGAGACTGAAAACAAGAGGATCACCATGAGGCCAAACTGCGTGGTGAGACCCTGTACCAAACACACAAATGAATAAATACATACATAAATATAGTCAGATCGATATTACAGAGCATTGTATTGCCTGCTTTGGAGAACTGTGCCATCTTGTAACATTGTAATAACTTGGTATCTGTGTGATGTGATACGACAGGCTTATCTGAAGTCACAGCACTGCTCATGTTAAGCATAATGGTGACCCTAATGCTCTTGGTAACTTATTTTGGGATTTTGCTTTTGTTTTTGGCATTATTGGGTCCTGAACCATGGTCTTTGCACTAAGCCGTATCCCTAGCTCTTCTTATTTAAAGAGGCCCCCTCAATCACCCAGCTGCCCAGCTCCTGTGAGCTCTCCAGGGTACTGGGATTACCGGCACACGCTACCCTAATCATCATTTAAGACATATTTGGAAGCAAACTGAAAAACTTGAAAATAAGAATGTTAAAGCTTACTAAAACCCACCACGCACAATTCTTAAATACTCAAGAACGGACTTGGTAACTAGCAGCTTTAGTTAGGAAAATTCTAGTTTTGAAATAGCATCATCTGAGTCAGGGAACTACCATATGGGGGAGCCCTGGCCCACTTAGAAGGGGCACTTCTGTGCCTCCCCACAGGCACAGTGCGATGGTTAGAAAGGCGGCAGCTGATTACTTTGTAGGTGTACATGAATAAAATGTTGTCAGGGAAGTGGCTTTTATATCAAAGCAGCAAATCAAGGTCACCACGAGCAGAGACCAAACTGTAAGCGCCCGGTGGCGCAGCGCGAAGCCGGCAGCTCAGCCATTTGGTGCCCCTCGCCTGACGCTTGGCTTCTTGGCACAACCCGAGTTGGGCTAATGCAGCTGACTGGCTGGGCCGTGCCGCGCCACGCTGCGAGAAGAGCTTCTCCTCCTCTTGCAAACTCTTTCAACCTGAAGCTTCAAGCGTCGCCACCGCAAAGTCCCCCGGGGGACTTCCCTCACCATTTCAGTTAGCTACAAAGCCTTATTTAAGTGTATGTCCAAGTGCTGCCTGTCTATTCCAGAGCAGGGTGCAGACGCTATGACATTCAAAATGGATTTATAGGTGACAAGGCCACGCTGTCCCCAGTCCTGCCCCAGACCATGTTCCAACAGCTGTGGTTTCCACGTAGCGTGTGGCAGAGAGGAGGAGCCCCATCGGCTTGCTGTGCCTGGGCCAGGACTCTGGTGTCAGCTGTCTGCAAAGTTCAGGTCCGCTGGAGCTGCCAGGGCAGTCTGCCACTCGGGTCCTACCCTCGCCATCTATGTCAAACCCTTCCCCAAGCTAGGTCACTCCTCCAGGGCTGCCTTTGTTTCAAATGTCTTTCCACAATCCAGACACAGTAAAAGCAAGTTGAGACCATTAGATAATGTTCTGCACAATTCAGTGAGCTTTGATATAATCTGTTATGTACCGGCATTGTACTTGGCGTCAAAGACAATACAGGAGACGTGTTCCATATTCCCTGACAGTTGCATGGATTCTTCTTGCCAAAAAAAGGAGGGAGGAGGGGGGATTATACACAAGCACCAGTCAGAATGCATCATAGGTGAGAGTGCGCTGAAACAGTAGTATGGAAATATGACAGGTAAATTTATAGATATACATAAAGAGACAGATATAGATATAGATGGTATAGATATAGAGGCGGAGGCGGAGGCGGAGGCGGAGGCGGAGGCGGAGGCGGAGGCGGAGGCGGAGGCGGAGGCGGAGGCGGAGGCAGAGGCGGATAGAGATGGATACGGATATAGAGACAGATATAGATCGACGTACCTGATTCTTTTACCATTTTGACTGCATATTTCTTTAATATTCACAAATAAAGACTCAGCTCTTTTGAATGGCTTCTCTGTCTCCCTCCTTGTGAACTCCAGAGCACAACCCACAAAGGCCGTTGCTGCCTGCACAAATCTCCTGTAATGTAAAGCCGAGCTCCCCAAGTTCAAAACCTGAGCAGATCAGTAATTGCTCCTCACCAAAATCATCCATGCATTCAGATCTCCTCAGAGTCACGACCACAGCCAGCATGAAAGCAACTCAGGAATCAGCTACAAGTTCGAGGGATTTGTCAATGCGTTTTTTTTTTTTTAAGTGTGTCTGAATTAGAGCATCTTTATAAACCCCACCACCAAATAGCTGTTTGCCTTAGTTCATAGCATTTTAGAGTTTGTAGAGGCATTATGCATATACATGTGTGTAGACATGTTCATTTGCCATGATACATTTTACATGCGTAGTGGTGTATTCTGTGCTCCTAGATTAGCTGTACTGATTTCAGAAGCATTGCCCTCTCTACTTGGAAGTCATAACCCCAAAGCCTACGTAAATGTGACTCCATGGCTTTTACGGCTTTCCCCCTCAACTTTCACAAAACTTTACTGTGATTACAAGACAGCTTTGTGTGGTTAAGGAGAAAGAGTAACTTCTCACTGCATGTACCCTGAGAAACGCTTTGGCTTTCGCTCGGTGTGTGTGGGTCTCCGTGTGTACGATTCTGTTTGTGCAAGCACAAAATCTAAGAAGCTGACATGGGAAGTCTTTAACCAAAGCTTTGACTCTACTGCTTCTCCAGTTGCTAATTTTTTTTTAAATGTTGAATGAGCTAGAACAATGCTTTCAAGGTTCTCTGGACCCTGGAAAAAAGATTAGCATTAATTTAAAATGCAGAATGTCATTAATTTTATTCATTATGCACAAGCCATTCTCTTAGAAATTCATCATTGTGCTTTGAGTGGAGGAGGTCTAAAAGTGTTGTTTTTGTCTTTTAAACACAAGTTTTTCAAGAAAAGAAATTATATTTCTTTTTTAATTTTTTATTCCTCTGGTGGAAAACTTGAAACGGGTCTCTTCAAGTTTTATCTGCACAGCAATCCCTGTGGGCCTTGCTACTACCCCACGCTAATCCCCAGGCCCAGAAGAAGGGCTCGGGGTTGGCGGCCTCACGAGCACAGCCAGCGAGCACTGCTGCTTGTCTCTGGACAACTCTGCAGACAGACAGTGTTGCAGTGTCAGGGGTCTGTATGGCAGGCCTCTACCCAGAGCCCTGCTTTTTCTGAGCCACACAATGGCTCCCTCCCCGTGCTCCCCTGAGCTGTCCTGTGATGCCGTGTTCAGCACTGCTTACGTTTCACCTTGCTCACTGGTGGTTTCGACCCAGAGCGACGCTGGTAACCCTTCCGGCCACTTGGAGTACCCCTGCTTCTAACTCTCCTCCAGGTGTTAGCACAGACTTTGAAAATGTCCTAGATGTGTGTAGGGAACTAACGCCTAGACCTATACTGTACTCTTTCAAGTGTGTATCGCGTGGCTTGTTCCTGGTAACCCTTCCGGCCACTTGGAGTACCCCTGCTTCTAACTCTCCTCCAGGTGTTAGCACAGACCTTGAAAATGTCCTAGATGTGTGTAGGGAACTAACGCCTAGACCTATACTGTACTCTTTCAAGTGTGTATCGCGTGGCTTGTTCCTGGATTCCACTGGTCTCTGAGCACCTAGCCTGCTTCCCCAGAGCTGCGTTTATAGAGAAAGTACAAAGCCTTTGCCCCTGAACACTGTTCTCTTCCTCACTGCATACTGGATGCGAGGGTGCTTTTCCTAAAACCTAAACCCAGAGTCAGAGGCTGCTCTCTACAGAGGCCAGGTGTTCGTTGTAGTTGAGCAAGGACATTTTCCTTTTTTTAGCTTCTCATATCAGTTGGGTGCTAAGTGCTGCTTACATTAAAAACGTCTTTGGCATCATTAGCTAAACCACCACTGAAAATTCTGACTAGATCAAAAGTGGAATCTTACACTATCTCCTCATTCCACCAGCAGCACTAACCTTCTGGGATGGTGTACAGAGCCTTGGTGTCTATTCTGTGCTCAACAGCGATTCCCCTGTGTATGCACCAGTGAGAATCTGTGTGGCTTGAGGCTTCTGCTTACCTGTGGCTAATTACCAAAGACTACCAAGTGCCCTGCCAGAGTAAGCATGGTCAGACAGCAGACGGTATCACCTTGAGTTGGAGGGCCAGGTTCCAGTGCTGTCCATCAAGGACCTCGACAACTTCCTTGAAAGTCTTGGTTTCCTCGTTATTGTTAAGTACCAGTTACTGTCTCTCTGACCCCCACACTCACAGCCTATCGCTGTAAGAACCAATGTGCTAATATTGATGGAGATGGTCTCTATGCAACAGTTAGGGCTTAGTACCACACTCGTCCATGGATCTACTGCTCTAGTACTACTTTTGTAAAAGGGCTAGTTTCACACGGGCTGTTCTTAATGAGACCACACCCACTGCTAGGATGGTTGTCTTCTGTATGCACACACTCACAAAGCACACTCAGACATGACAGTCCTGCATCGAAAGTTAGCTGCTACTTAGGCTCAAGTCTAATTCTAATTCAAAAGCATTTCTCCTAAGCCACTGATTTCATTGCTTTAAAAAAAAAAAAAAGATGAGGCGCTGACAGATCATATGTACATGTAATTGCAGAAGCAGTTTGGGAAAGGTGCCCTTATTCCGCATCTCTGATGGAATTCATTATTTGCAGTGGTTCTATTAATTAAAATTGACACTAGCATGTTTGTTCAGTTATGAAGATTTGTGTCTTCAGATAGCTGCAGTATTCCTAAAGACTGTTTCCAATTTTTGCTTAGCTTTTAAAATGTTGGCTATGCCAGAAAATTTAGAGATCAGGTGGGGATTGTCGGTACTCACAAAAACATTGTTAGTAAATCACATTAAAAGCTTCTTCCTGTCATTCTCATCTAAGGGGCACATTGCACTGTTTTGAATCTTTAAAATGATTTTGGATGGATATTTTTAAAACAACAAAACTTTCTGTTTATCTTGTTTCGAGAGGCAAAGGAAAGCTGTAATGAAACTCAGTGGGAAGAGGTTAGCAAGCCTCATCCATGTCTCCCATGGTGGTTGCAACTGGAAAAACCCAAGAGCTCCATTTCTGTAATTTTATCCTCAAACGTTGTGAGCAAATTTAATGACCACAAATCGATTCTTAATATAAATTTACAGAAGTTTGTAATAATCTAAATAAATGTTTGCATTTTCACCTTTAAAGGTAATCAAATGAAATTTAACAGAATTATTCTCTCTGGCCTGAAGTAGATAATTTTATTTATGAACTACAACATAAGTTATTAGACTTCCTCAGAAACTACAAGGGATCGATTGCATTTATATTGCCATTTATACAACAATTTTGAACTTCCATGGTGTACTGTTATTAAGGAAGTCAAACGGATGAACTTATCTGGATATAGTTAAAAATAGTGACACATCAGTGAACAAACTGAGTAGCTACTCAGGCAGGTCAAGTTAGAGGTGCAATTAGAAAAGAAAGCCATGATTTTATAACCTATGTAATATTAATCCCAGAAATCTCAGCAGAAATCTCAGAGTTTATTTCCACAAACCTAAGTAAACCCAAATCCTGGCTAGAATCTAAACTGCATACTTACAGCAGTAGTCTAGGAGAACCTTCCAACATTTCACATTTTTAAAAAATGACTCATTAGACTCCAACAGACCTGGCCCCTATCACGGCCACGTCCTGACCCACAGAACGTGGATTTTCCCCGGAGTCCACGCAGAATATGTCCATATCATGCCGTGCTATGGAGTGGGAAGCCGACTGCAATTCTCCTGTCTCTCCAGCAATCCAAGGGCCGGAGAGGAAGTACGGATCTTAGGGTTTCCCACAGCTGGGTTGGGATACAGGCTATCTGGCAAGGAAGCTCTGGACCTTTATGTAACTTTTCCAACTGAGGAAGGGTAGGCTGCAGACCACAGCTTCAGCACTTTAGAAAGCATCACAGAGCCAGGCGTGGTGGCGCATGCCTATAATCCCAGGACTTGGGAGGCTGAGGCAGGAGGATTGGTGCGAGTTAGAGACCAGCCTGGGCTACAAAAGGGAGCTCAAGGCCAGCCAGAACTGCATAGCGAGACTCTGTCTCAAAAAGACAAAAAGAAAGAAAGAAGGAAAGAAAGAAAGAAAACATCACAGACAAGATTCAAGTCAGTACTCAGCCCTGCCCTGAGTCCTATCAGGACAGCTCCTAAGAGGGTCTGTAAGCTTTCCGAGTTCTCCTTTAAAGAGAATTTGGTGTCGTAGTGACATTGAGCTCAGGCCCTGGAGAAAGACAGAGGCCGTAGTAACTTGGTACGGAGGAGGTGACATTGTTCCCAGAGGAGCCAGCCCATGTCCCCTCTGCCTACCTCTCCACAACACACATTAAACTTAGTCTTGGTAAACATGTGCAGACACCTGGTGTGTGCCTGGAGCCATCTGCCGCAACATACAGTAAAGAACGGGCAGAGAAGAGTCCTGGTCTGCATAGCGCCTACATTCATGGGAGCAGGAAGATATAGCAGATGAAGACAGATAATTTAAAAACTCCAAGTGTTTATCTCGTCTAAAGCAGGAGACATGGTGGAGAACCTAGAACCTTCCTGTGAATGGGTCAGTCAAGAAACACTCTGAGTGCCGTTATCTCTCCAATCCATCTTCCTTAAGAGAGAGTGACAGCGGGGGAGACCGCAGGACATCAGTTCACTGATGTCACATCCACTTTAGCACTGACGTAGATTCTCCTGCAGTCCTTCCAGGGTGCCCTTGTCCTGCTCGGGCTCTTCCACCTCCTCTAGTTCCTTCGCCCAGACCATGGTCATCACTCCCTTCCGTATTCTACATGTGTCTCTTCAGGTTCATGACCAGGTTGAGAATTTTCCCATGTGATTCTTTGATGCCTGAGTTCATTGCCAGGCTGGCAAGTCCATGAGGACAGGGACCGCATCTCGGCTTGCAGGTGGATATCAGTGCTCCCGACTGGCAAAGAGACTGAGGTCTGGGAGGGAGTTCTCAGGCAAAAATGGGAGTGGCCTGGCCTTCAGAGACGTCTGAGAGGGGAGAGCAGAGAGTGGGAGAGTGTGGTTGGACAACACTGGACACTGTTCCTCAAAGCACAGGCTTCTGTGTTATCACAGGTAATGCTGCAGAGAGCAGGAAAAGCAGGCCAAGGAAACGGTGAGAACGAGGTCGGCTAGTCAGAGAAGCCCAGGCGTGTGGGAGGGCTGTCAGGGCTCTGCATGAGCCTGAGGACTGCAACCCCTCCAGCGCCGCGTGGGAGGGAAGGACAGAAGTAACACCTTGTGAAAACTGTGCCAAAAAGCGTCAGGAGAGGGGTCGCGCCTGAACTCCTTGGGACGTCAGAGAAGTACTTACCTGACGTGCCTCTCTTCGCTCTCTCCCTCCAGAGTTCTTGAATAGCGGTCGCTAGTTAACAGGGACAGCTCTCGAGAAAACAGGCAGCCACTGCCCAGTGCTAGGTCGCAGTGGATTTGGAAGAGATTTCGACCCAGAACGGTGCTAATCACGGCACGCTATGAAACGCCAGCACTAACCCTGGAGGAGCGCGTGACCTTTGAGCTTCCTGGCTTGGCAAGCCGACAGCCCCTGCCTCCTAGCTGGGCTAAGCTAGGGCCACACCTCGCCACTGCATCCTCCCCAAGCGTCGCTTGTGACTTACGCACCCTGCCGTCAGCCCGCATCCACTCTGGGTGCCAAGGCACTTGCCCACGCCGGCCGGCTAATCCCTCTGCCTGCTGGGAGGGCAATGAGCCGGCAAGGTCCCCATCTGGTCGGTGAGGGGTAGGGGGCAGAGCGCCCCCAAACAGTGACCACTTTGTAAACACCCTGTATCAACTTCAAAAATGCTTTAGATTGCTATTCAATATTCTAGAAATCTAGAACTTTGCCTTTATAAAAAGAAGTTTAATAAAAGGGAAGTAAGGACAGTAGAGATGCCGGGTGACAGATTGAAGGACGAGTTGGCCTTCTGCCCGGTTCCACTCAGCCTTGGGCCAGCCGAGTACGGACCGAAACCTCCAGGAACTGTGAGCTAATAAACCTTTCCTGCCTTCATTTTGGGTGTCGGGTATTTGTCCCAGCAGCGAGAGAAAAAGTAAGACATCAAGGCAGCTTGCGGTGCTCCGGCTCTTTGAAGAACACACACACACACACACACACACACACACACACACACCCCACACACAGTCGTGTACCTATCGCTTTCATGTCATGATAAATGACACATACGCAGATATATGACTCATAGAACCATGTCTTTGGGTCCTGTTCAAGAAGGCACGCCAGGGTTACCAGCAAGTCTTTCCCATGTGTGCTTAGCGTGTGGAGTGCCATGGAAAACAGACGTTCCGAGCCATGCGAGGACATAACCCACATCGCACTGTGAATGGCCTGGTGCTGCAATGACTGATCTTTGAGTCCTGCGTGTCCACCCGTCGTCCACCCACTCAGCAAGCACCACAGTGAACACATAGGCTATAATAAGCGTCCCCATAGCCTTACTTTGTGAAGAATTTTTAATCCTAACTTTTTAAAAACTTGTTTATTATATTTTAAGAGTAAAAATAGCAGAAAAAAAGAAGAAAAAACAGTGACAAGGGTACATATAGCACAGAATTTCAAGACAAGAAAAATTTAACAATGGTTGCATTACCTATTTTCATCATCAAATCAGTACAGATCAACAGACATAGGTATGTAAGACTGATCAAACAATTAAACACTAACACTTTCAATAAACATTATTTTTTTTAACTCTTCCAAATGCCCAACTGCATTTTGAATTTAAGTCACTCTTCTAAAAAAAAAAAAATTATAGCGGTTGAGACTGCAGAAAATGCAAGGTCCTGAGATTTGATTCCTGGTGCCACTCAAAATTTATTTATTCGTTTATTTCTTCTCTTGGGTCCTTAAACTAGGGAGACTATACGATATTTGCCTATGTAGGTCTGGTTTATTTCACTAATGAGTATACGTTCAAGATACATCCATTTATATATGAAGTCTTCTAGTTTATCATTCCTTATAGCTGAATAGTATTTCATTTTATGAAACTATCATATCTTTTTCAACCAATCTTCAGACGATAGGCATTTTGGTTGTTGCCAAGATTTGGCTATCACAAATTGTGCTGCTGTGAACATAGGTGCACAGGTATCACTATGATATGATGTTTTCAGTTCTTCTGGCAAAATTCCCAGCAGGAGGATAGCTGGGTTGAATGGGATTTCCAGCTCTAGTTTTTTAAGGATCCTCCACACTTCTTTCCATAATGGTTGCACCAGTCTACATTCCCAGCAGCAGTGGAGAAGGGCTCCTTTTTCCCCACAGCCTCTCCAACATTTGTTATTGGTTGACTCCTAATAGTAACCATTCTTTCTGGGGTGAGATGGTATCTAAGTGTTGTTTTGATTTGCATTTCGTGAATGGCTAGTGATGTGGAGCATTTCTTCATGTATTTGTAGGCTTCTTGAATTTCTTTCTCTGAGAAGTGTGTGTTCATCTCAGATGCCCATTTCTGGATTGGATCTTTGAATTTTAGGACCCTAATGGTTTTTAGTTCTTTATAAATTTCATCCTAATTTTTTAGATAAGTAAAAATAAAGTTTTATTTTAGGAAGCAGTAGACTATACCTGATGTATACCCCTTTAACTACAAGTCAAATCTGACTTTCGGTAAGTTAGGCCTTCCTAAAGCTGTCCATAATCCAACATTATATAAGCCACTGTGAAGAAACGATGCAGTTTGAGGCTTCCTTTTTCCTTTATCACTGAGAAGTTCAAGCAGGAGAGGATAAAACAAGTTTTGGTTCACTTTGATGTTAGGATCCCAGGAATTCCTTGGCTTGGAATTCTACTTGGTTTAACACTCATGTCTTAGCACACAGCTTTCTGTGTTCCTGGACCATTCAAAAACCCACATTAGCCCCTTGCATGAGAGGAACAGTAACCCATGATGGGCAGTTAGAAGAGAAAGCTTTGAAATATTGCTCAGCCATGAAGAGGAATAAAATACTGAGTATCCTACAAAGTAGGCAAGCCATGAAACACGCTTAGTGAAAGAAGCCAGATGCACACGGGCTCCACTTGTATTTAATGTCCAGAATAGGTAAATCTATAGGGAGAAAAGGTAAACTAACCAGAACCAGGGACTGGGAGTGTGGCCTCAGAGGAGAGTGAGTGACTGTTGATGCCCGCAGTGCTGCTTTCAGGGTGATGAGATCATCTACAGTTAGATGGGGTGAGAGCCGCACCCTGCCAGAGGTACCACAAACATTGCTGAATTGCATGCTTAAAAGAACGAACTTAATAGTGTGTGATTTGCATCTCGATTTTCAAATGGAAAATGTTGACTCCATTCATGCCCCTGCTAGCTGAGGCTCTGTAGGGAAGTCCGGATGAGAGGGAGATTTGTGTGGGCCACCAAATATTAGCTCTTGATCACAAGGCTGCAACACACATCTCACTCCAAACCAGTTTTAAAATGAGACAGGATGCATATCGAATGCTTTCTTTCTGCTGGGGATAGAAAGAAAGACCTGGCAAATTCACTATGGACTGGCACTGGAAGGAAAAGACTTCACTTCAGGGAATGTAAACACAGCCAGGGCCTTGTGTGTCGTGTCAGACGATGAAGAATGGCATGGTGCCTCCTCGAGGGCCTGCGGGGCTTCTCTATAGCAGGAGATGCTCAGAAGACAAAACTTTAAACGTGTGCATGGCCCAAGAGGTCCAAAGTATCATGATCTCATCCTGGGAGGGGTACCTTCTGAAATACAGTTTCTCCGAATGGTTGACCAGGGAGTTTTAAGCTATGTTACTGGAAGCAAAAGACTTGAGTTCAATTCGTGACTAGTTTGTGGTGCTCAGAGAGTACACAGCTACACAGGAAAGCCGAAAGTCTAATGAGAATGTCCTAAACCTAGTGACTGGTTACTTTGGGGTATTGGATGATAGTGGATATTATGACAAAATAGATACTAACTTAATAAAGCTTGAGTTATATGGAAGAGCGGCCAGCTTTAATTTTGGCCTTGTGTATCGAAAGATTTGCCTTCTTTGCTGGAGATATAGTTTGGCTGCATAAGCACCTACCTGGCAAGTACAAGGCGCCAAGTTCAATCCCTGATACTGAAGAAAAAAAAGTCAATTGTGTTTTGGGGGCTGTTAAGATAGCTCAGCGAACTAAGTGTCTGCTTAGGCAAGCACAGAGACCAGGGTTCGATCCCCGGTACCACATGCCACACGCCACACTGGTCCTGCCCCTAGGCACACTGAGCTGGTGACTTAGTCCAGGCGTGGTGGCACATGCCTGTAATCACAGTGCTGAAGAGGCTAAAAAGGGGAGGCTGACTATGATTCTGAGCTGCGTAGTGAAATTGTTCGTGCACAAAATACATTTTTTAAAAACTTTCATTTTAAAAAGATTTACTTTCTTGAACACTCTGATATTTTGGGCTCAAAATATCTTTTGAAGACCTCAGATAGAGTCTAATTCTAATTCTATTGTATCAAAGAGTTTGGTTTAAACTTTAAAGGGAATGCTATACCTCAGAGGCACTCGGGACATGTAATAACTGTGTACCTCTAACTAGGTAGCAGACTCCAAACTTCTGTTTTCTAGTAGTAAGATTTCCAAAGTTTGAGGAAAATGTGTGTGTGTGTGTGTGTGTGTGTGTGTGTGTGTGAGAGAGAGAGAGAGAGAGACAGAGACAGAGACAGAGACACACAAAGAGAACGAGAGCGAGAGAGAGATCTGAAATGTTTCCTGGTTTTCATTAACGAGATTAATGTGGACCTCTAACTATTCAAACCATGTCACCAAGGCAACTTCTCAAGCAAGCCATTCAAATCCAAGCTCAGTGGGCACTTCATCTCACGTGACTCCAGAACTTGGCAGCTCAGCTGAATGTGCTTGACCTTCACCCCCAAATGAAAACAATGCAGGTTTCTAGGCTCCCGGTTACCAGTTTCTTTAGCAGTTGCTGGACCTCTTAAATGAGCTGGAAATTTTGTACTGTCTCTTAAGCAGGAGCTTAGCTTCGAGATTTCAAGATGGATTTAATGACCAACTCCCAGCTGCCACCACCGGAGCCCAGCCCAGAGGTTTTTCTTCCTCTTGACCCTTTTCAAGATGGGGTTGTGGCAAGCAGCTTTGTCTTTGCGTCTGCAGTTGGTGGCGTTGGAGAGCACCACCTAGTGGCGCACAAGTCATTTGTAGGGTGCAGCCCTGCAGGGCCAAGCAGAGTGAGGGATCTGTATTGAACACCTGCCACCAGGCCCCACAGTGCCTGGTTTTACAGAACGGGGTGGGGCCGCACTCCCTGCCTGCCAGCCCCTCCCCAGCGAGGGCTGGGTCTTGACTGAGTTCTTTACAAGCCTGTGCTTTCCATTGCCAGCCTGTGCTTTCAGTAGCGCTGGCTGTTGCCATCTGCTCAAGATGAAGGCTTTGGGGTCCCGGACATACCTCTTTCCAAATGGCCAGCCATGCAGAGCTTTGAAACTCAGCCTTTGATGTCTTTTATAGGGATAAGGAAACATATATTAAAGTCAGTTCTTTTCTGCATACTGGGCCATGTAACTGGGTCCATACTGGAGCTGTAATTTCATCTTCAGCATGTGGAGCTTAACTGTGCTAGCTTCCCCGGAGCTGGTGACATCACCGGAAGTCACTGATGAGCTGACAACCTTTTATGATCTCGCCGAGGATACATTACTTTCGGCATTTCTCCTGCAGGGTGTAATGAACACCAGTGCTTATATAAATGCTAAAGAATTATCTGTGAGAGAAAACTGAACCTTTCCAGCTAGCCAGAAGTAGGTGGAAAGGGGAAGCCAATGAGGTAATCTGCTTGGGGTCGTATCTTTTGCTCTTACGGCAAGCTAGAAAGGGGAGAGGAATAGAACTCAGTCAACATGGAAGGAGCACTTGCGGGAAGACAAGGGTTAGAGAGTGTAGGAAGTAAAAGCACTTCCTTGGCCAGCCCTGGATGAGGGAGGCGCTAGCTACCCTCTGCCCTTCATTAGCCAAGGTGCGCGCCAATGGTTAGGGCCTTGGCAAAGATGCGAAGGGATCTGTCCCCTACCCTTGTGACCCCACCCGAGGCTCAGCGTGCATGGCTTCTGGCCCTCCATTCTAAGGAGCAGAGGGAAGGGTCGGTTTAGAGGAGAAAAATGAGCGTGTTCTCTGAACCGAGATTCTAAAATGCTAGCAACGTGCGGTGTGTATGTTGTCAGTACATACCCAAAGAGGAGTGGGTGGAACACATAATGTAGCAGAGCTGTTTTTTCATTAATTGATAAAGTCTTGGTGCATAAGCAAGTAGTTGTGGGGGGGGGCGTTCTGCGCTCTGCAGACAGAGGTCGATTATTTTTCAATACAGATCAATACGACTGTGCTGATCAACATGTATTAAAGGAGACGATGTTGCTCCCCTCTGCGTTTGACTTAGAGGGTAAAGGAGCCTGAGGGACATGCGCAGTTTATCTGCCACATTATCGAGCATGCACCAGGATGCCTTCGTGCTGTGAGCGACTTCCTACATTCTTCGGTTTCATAGGTTATGCAGCGAATAGGGAAAGAATCACCGAGAGCTTCCAGAGGCGAGGTGCTGCGCTAGGTGCTTCAGAAGGCTGCTTCATCCGGTTGGCACGTTAGGGCCTAAGCGCATTTCCCCTCTGGGCCAAGGAGGCTAGAGCCTGCCAAGAAGAATGGAACCCTACACTTGGTGTGGTTACTAGTGACAGAGATGCGATTTGAGTTTAGGTCTTGCTGATTCCAAGTTCCATTCTCCGCCAGCACGGACTTACATGTGGACAGAAGGAACAGTGCATCCGGTGCACCTGTTGAAGTCTACCGGTCTTTACTATTTTGAATTTTTGCCTTAAAGAATAGAAATGCAGCATGGTGGCACACACCTGTATCTGTAGCACTCAGGAGGCTGAGGCAGGAGGATCACTGTACATTCAAGGTCAGCTGGGGCTACAAAGTGAGGATAAAAATGTACCCTTGAGGGGCCAGGGAGATAGCTCAGGGGCACAAGTGCCTCCTGGCAAATGCAAGGTTCTGAGTTCGATCCCTGGTTCCTCAAAAAAAAAAAAGTGCCCTGAGACCAGCCCGACATTGCTGTGCACCTCGTCTCTGCTGTGCTGTTGTTGCTCCTCATGAAGAGGCTCATGTTCTCTGCCTCGCCTCACCTTAAACAACTGACACAGGGAGCTGGCGGCCTGATAGCCCAGGGAGCTGGTGGACTGATAGCTCAGTGGACTAAAGCACCCGCTTAGGCAGAGCACAGTGGCCAGGGTTCGATCCCTGGCATGCTGTGTCAGCCCCAACCCCAGAGGCACACTGAGACATTGACTGAGACTGGGTGTGGTGGCTCGCGCCTGTAATCCCAGCGTTTGGGAGGCTGAAAACAGGAGAATCACTGAAAGTCCAATCAGTGTAGTGAGACCGTGTAGGCCCTGTACGAAACACATAATAAATACATAAATAAATAAATACATAAATAACACAGGGAGAGCAGGTATAGGCAATAACAGTAGCACACGTGAAGGCCAGATGGGCAGGGCAGGGCATACAGACAAAAATCATCCCACATTCGTTGTATTCCCATCCTATGGATTAGAACTGTTTAAAGTTTATAAATTTTATTTTCACAAGCCCAGTAATACCAGCCGCCCGGCATGCACTGCAACGCACTTCGTCTGTGCAAGCGTTTCCTTGTGTTCTGCACACGTCTTACTTAATCTCCCCACAATAATCCAGCACGGCGGGTCCTGGGCTACCTCAGGTCCCATGAGAGGAAGGCAACGTTCAGGAGGTTCCTCTGACTTTCTTGGGATACAACAGAAGCCCAAGGGTTCGGGGCTCCAGCCCAGCTGAGGGCCCAAGCTCAAGCGCCTGAACACGATGGCGCCTCAGTGAGAGTGGATGTGTGTGCCCCTCTCGTTTCCCTAAAAGGCAGAATGCTCTGAGCGTGTGCAGAGAACAGTGACCAGGTTCTGTTCGGCAGCTTGGTGCGCTGATCTCTGATGTACAGGCAGGCTGTGGTTCCAGAGGAAGGCGCCCTGCCGCTACCGTTAAGCATCAAAGATGTTTCCTACTCAGGGAAAAATTAGGATCATTCATAATGAATTCCATGTCCTTTCTTGTGTAACTCACAAAAATGAGTGGAACACTGGACTTAATACGATGATATCTTTACAGTTCACAAAGTATAACAATGGTACACCTGTAGCAGATCTCTTAATTGTAGTATGTTTAAAAGCATTCTTCAATATTCCATAACTTAGGACAATGGCAAGTTGATAGAAGTCTTTGGCATTTGCTTTCTTCTGAGGGTATAAAGCTTTGTGCTCCGTCTTACTGATGGACAAACTGAAGACTTCAAGATGTTTTCTAAACAACGTGGTAAATGTGTGTCAAAGGAGAAAATATGAGCAAGACTCCTGTTTCTTGTTATTTTTGTTGTTGTTGTTGTTTTATTTTATTTTATTTTTTTTTTAAATCTGAAAGTAGTAAATTTCCTACTGGAAGGATAGCATAAAACTTTATTTCCTCATCAAGTGAGTTTTTGTAATCTTTACTCAATTTTTTATTTCTACGTGCATAGAAAATCTAATATATTTTAAAAGCTTGCATTTAATTCTTATCAAGTAAAAAAATATATCTATCAAAATGATCGCAGTGATGAAGCCAATTTAAGAATGCAATAACAGTGCATTAATTATGTAAATAAACCCCCCATTTTACGTGTGAAATTAGAATTCACACAGATAATAACTTAAGCCCATACAACCGGGAAGTGCCAGTGAGGCTTTATCCCAGCTCTGACCCCAGAATCCAAGAGTGTTCCTCGGTTGTGTAGCGTTCTGAAGTCCAGTCCCATGATTACCTGTAGCAGGAAGGTAGAACTTTAATAAAAGTCCTCCAGCCAAAGGAATGAAGGCGATTTTACAATGATTGTTGAGGATTAAAGTCCCAGAAACCCTCCCTGAGGGCTTAAATCTAACATTAAAACTGAATCTCACTCCCAAATTCTCAGTAGGAAAGCGTGCCCCAGGGGTGAGAATGTTGACATAAATAGTGTGGATCTGCTGGAATGCGAACTTGGTTTTCTCAAAGCATTCAGAGAGATAGACTAAAACTGTTTTGCTGCTCTCAGTTTATTTTTCTTTTTTTCAAACGCAAAATTAGCCAGGTACGAGTAGTACATAGGCAAGATTTAAGATAGGTCAAGTCTGTGAAATTACCAAGAATATTCATTGCAAAAGCCAACAAGCAAGGCTGCTCAAGCAGGCAGGCGGGGCTGGCGTGCTTATCGCCACGTGCACGTGATGGCGGCGGGCGGCCCAGAGGCCAGATGGGGCCCTCCAAGTGCCGACAGTCGTGCACCGCCAGGGAGGCACTGTCGGCTTGGCCCTCACGCTCACTGGCCTCAGCAAAGCCAGCAGCAGCAGTGACAGGATCTTGATGTAGATGGAACGCACCTTGGCACCACCGGGTGTTTTCCTCAACACAAGTTCTTCGGTCCCCTAAGGAAAGAGTCCTGGGGTAACACTTGTTGGCCTTCCGGCAAACTGAGGCCGACCCTGGGGCTTTGCCAACGAGGTCTCTTCGCAAACAGCTTGAGGAAGGCTCAGGGAAGGTGCCTGCTCCGGAGAGCCTCACAACCTGGCCTGAGGGCAGCCCTGACAGGTGAAAAGGGCTGTGAGATTTGGAAGTTAGACGAGATTTCCTTCTTCTTTTTTGTTTTTATAAACAAAGCTTTCCTCTTGCTGGAAGGGGAGGTGAAACAGTCCCAGAATCGGGGCTGCACAAGCCCTGTTCTGATTGTTTACATAGTTTTTGACTAGTTGGAACAGGGCTAGTAGAAAGTGTTTTGAATTCTGTTTACCACAAGTAACAAAAATCAAAATAAATATTCGATTGGCTTCATAATGCAGCAAATATTTTCTGTATTATGTAGTAATGAAAGTCAGTATACACTGTAAATAAAATTTGTTCAAGGCCTGCGAGGAAAAAAGAAAAAAAGAAGCCAAATGTGGAAGGACAGCCACGGTTCGCTCCACGGAGCAGAGAGGCCCCAGAATTCAGCACAGTACCCAGCCGGGTGGTGGGGATTGTTTGGTTTGGTGCTGCTCTGCGTTTGGAGAAGAGAGACGCGTGAAGCGCCAGTGGGGCTGGCTTTCTGCCCTTCGTGTCATTGCTCATGGAAGTAATGCGGAAAAGCAGCGCCAGGCCTGCGCGGGGGAGGGCGTCAGGGACTCCAGGGGCCCGGGTTCGGGGTTCTTGGAAACGGAGCCACAGGCCGAAGGGGAAGCAGTGGCGGCCCAGGACCGCGGGGCTGTGACTGCGAGACCCGGTGCACGCTCCGCGAGGCCTCGAAGCCAGCAGGCGGCGAGCGGGGTGCTGGGCTGGAGCTCTCCGGACGCCTCCTGCGGCCGGTCCTCGCCTCCCGCCGCCTCCGAGCGCCTTCCCTTCTTTGTGCGCGGGCACCTCGGGCCAATGGTGGCCCAGTTCTCTGAGTGTTCAGGAGCCCCGGCTCGGAGGCCCAAACACCACAGGTGTCCACTCCACGTGGCTGCGCGCTCGTGGACGCCAGCCGCTCTACGCAGTTTGCAGCTTTCAGTCCAAAGCTTTGAAAGCTTTAGGCAACACTTTGTAGGACCCCATTAAACAGGAAGTTCCTCCTCCCTCTCCCTGTCTCCCCCTCTTCCCTCTCTCCCCTCCTTTTTCTCTCCCTCCCTGCCCCTGCCCCTCCCCCTTTCCTCCACTCCCCTATGCCTCTCCCTCTCTCTCCCTGCCCCTCCCCCTCCCCTTGTTTCCCTCC